>OW121740.1:14366771-14492438 GCA_933228675.1 Stomorhina lunata
GAAAAGACAAAATTTCACAAAAGTATTTTGGATGTCTTGAAAAAGATGTGTGTTGAAAATGGACAAAATCGGTTCAAATTTAGTTAGAGTTCCCTATAATACCGCCCCGGGAAACACATTAATGCTGATAAATTAAATACAATTGTAAGAGCTATGACGATTAAATTTAAAATAGGGAAGTTTTATGCAATTTTTGATCAGTTTATCAAATTTTATAGGAATCAGTGATTTTAGTTTACATAAGCAGTATTTGCTTTAAATTTCATGAAAAAATATTTATATTTGTGGCCAATATATCAATTCCGGGAAGTGGGACCTATGGGAGGTACCATAAATAATATACCTATTTTGATGAATTTCAATAGCCATGGTCCCAAAATGATCAGTGCAAAATTTCATCAAATTATCTTTAGAATTGCGACCTGTAATTTGGAGGTTTACATGGGGGTCCAGCCATCCAGCCAGACGCTAAATCCCTAAATCGACTCAGAAAGTGATTCTAAGCCTACTAGTATACTAAAAGGTGGGTCTAAGACAAATATTTCTATGCGTTACATACATCAGCACAAACTTATAATACCCTTTCCACCTATGGTGGTGAAGGGTATAAAAATGTGCAGATAATGTGGTACACCATATGTTGGAAATGTACTAGTATTAACTGACTTTCTTCATTCTCTGTGAACAGCAAACTATTAATCGTACTTCCGATTATACTTATATTGTCAGTTTAAGAGATAAACTACTATACCACATTACCAGCCTTTAACACAATACCCATAATTACTGACTATGACTGTCAAATTATATTCCGCACACTCCAATTCAAAGTTAAATTCACAGCCATAGTCAAATAATATTTTTATTATAAATCAATTCCCCATCTCCCCTTTCTTATTTTGACAGAAATATTAAAATTTTCCTAAAAATTCATTAAACTAAAATAACAGTTCCAGTAAAATGCTTCCCAAACTACTTTTCTTGAACTCAACCAACTAAAACTATTTTCCAAAAAAATTTTTATTCACAAAAATCTTCTTTTCCAACTTCTTTTTCTTCAAATATTTACGAACATATTTTCTTGACTTCTTTTTATTTTTCCAAAAATACTTTCCATATTGTTCTAACATCAATATGACATCATATGTCAAAGATTTTCATTTTTCGCTTCTTCAGATTTTTCCCTCTTTACAAAAGCAAGATAAAAATTCTTTAAACCAGTTTTCGTATCGAAAGATGAGTTGAAAAACTTAATCTTAAAACATTCAGTTTTCGAAGGGAATAAGGAAAAAATTTAAATGAAAACAAGTAAGAAAGCGCAATAGTCGGTCAAGCCCGACCATACGATACCCTTCACCACTAAGGTCAAAGGTGTTATTTTTCCTGTATAAAGACAAATATTTGCTAAATTTTGCCATCATACAAACATTTTCTCAAAACTTATATATTTAAGCTGTTTCCATCATTTGGGCTTATATAAGAGCTAGGGTCAAATGTGGACCGATTATCTCGAAATTTAGCAAATTGATTACAGTTGTTTAAAAAATTATGAACGCAAAAAATAAACTCAAAATTTTCAATATCTTTGGATTTACGAGCGTTTTAGTGATTTTTTTGTCTCATTTAGTGCATTTTTAAAGAAAAGTTTGTATGGGAGCTATGGTCAAATGTGGACCGATTTCAACGAAATTTGGTACAGTGATTTAGGTTTACATAAGAATTATATGTTTTAAATTTCTTGAAAAAATATTGATATTTGTGGCCAATATGTCAATTCCGGGAAGTGGGACCTATGGGAGGTACCATAAATAATGGACCGATTTCGACCAATTTCAATAGCCATGGTCCCATTATCAAAAAAATGATCATCAAATTATCTTTAGAATTACGACCTGTAGTTTGATTACAAGGTTTACATGGGGGTCCAGCCAGCCAAACGGACGGATGGACGGACGGACGGACGGACATAGCTAAATCGACTCAGAAAGTGATTCTAAGCCTATTGGTATACTAAAAGGTGGGTCTAAGACAAATATTTTTATGCGTTACATACATCAGCACAAACTTATAATACCGTTTCCACCTAAGGTGGTGAAGGGTATAAAAAGGACAAAAGGGTTTCGTTTAACTAGAAAACTTTAGATTAGTGTCCTCACAATACGACTCAGAAAGATATGAATGACATGCTGTTAAGTTCTTAGCAAAGATTTTTTTGTTTTCAACTTAAAACGTGATATGTGATGAAAGCAGGGAAGGGAAATATTAAGGGAGATAAAGGAACATTGTCACAGTTTAAGTTATCTAAGTCATAGTCTATGTCATAGTTTAAGTCAAAGTCTAAGTCTTAGTGTAAGTCATATTCATAGTCTACGTCATAGTGTAGGTCATCGCCCAGGTCAGGGTCTAAGTCATAGTCTTAGTCATATTCTAAGTCATAGTCTTAGTATTAGTATGAGTATTAGTATTAGTAAAAACTTATTTTGGTGCCTTTCTTTTCCCTGTTCAGTTTTAATCCTTTAAAATTGTTTTGTTGCTTTCACTTAAACAAAACAAAAAAAATTGTTTCCATTTAAATTGACAATTCTGTTGCTTCTGTTATACTTTATTGTCCTTTTCCATTCCTGCTGCTGTTATCATCTTGAAGTGGTTGCGTGTATGTTGACTGGCTGCGTCTGTGTCTGTGATTCATTCCAAGTCACGTTAGCCGTTAAAGTGTCAATTTAAACCGGCGTCAAACCGGATGTGATAAAACGGAAGTAAACTTGTAGAAAATCTTCATTAAGTTTAGAAATGGAGAAAAATCGAAATTCACTAAACAGCATGAATGGGATGAATTTCAAAGGAAAAAAGATTACCCAAATTGTCACACATACAAACACACACACACACACACACACATTGTGCTTGAGTTTGAGACAAAACGTGAATAGCAGAAAATGATAAAAGCAAAATTGCAATGAGAAATTTGCTAAATTTTGAGGAAAATTAAAATTGCCAGTAGTTTTTCAGTTTTAAATGACCGTAAAAGTTCTTCTCAGAAAGATGATCAAATGGCAGAGTAAGTGGTTGGTGAAAATTAGATGACCAAAGAAAGACATTGGGACATATTTGGGAGTTAATCGTTTTATGAATTTTTGAAAGGCTGGTTTTGGGGGCCTTGGGGATTGTGAGTATTGTTTAGTACTTTTGAAGGCTTGATTTTAAGGTTTTATATTTTTGTATTTCTTCTATGTATTTATAATAGAAAAAACTTTCCGTAGAAAATTTTTTGATCTTATTATAGACAATTTTTTCGTGTCAAAAGTTTTTTCGTAAAAATTTTTTCTTTAAACAATTTTGATGTATAATTTTTTGTTTCTATATAAAATTTTTATATTGTAATAGCTGGATTCAATTCAATATGACCGTTCGACACGTTTATTCGTTCTAGAATCTTTGTAGGTTATATTCGGATCCCACTTCTGAGGATGTAATCGCGAAATTAAACAAGAGCTTTTATGATACTTGTGTTCTTCACGTTTATTTCTTCTAGAATATGTCTTTTAGTTTTACAAAATGTCCTCAATTCAGAGGAGCTTAAAAGGTATGTCTCTAAACAGAGTTGATCAGAAAGTATTATAATTTATGTTATGACAATTAGATGGCGTTCTAGTAGTTAAAATTATATTTAATAGATGGGGCTAACTTATCGAAACTATGTTATTAATATAAATAATAGATGGCCTTAAGACATTAAATTATCACTACAATAAGAATTACAAATACAAAATACATTACAACTCGGCTATCCTGACTTTTGATTGCCCTCAATCAACCGGAGAATTTCATGATGTCGTCACATTATGCTAATTTCTTCGTCTAAATACTGCGCTTCAGTCTTAAGTTGCTCATGTACAGAAGGTGGAATCTTTATGTTGCTTTCAACTACTGGCGGTCCGGTAACTGGAGCTGACGCTTTTAAAATCTCTTCTACCGGCGCAGAAAATGGCGTATTAAAAGCAGTGGAGGTTGTTGGTAGAAAAAAATTTGCAGATATTTCCTTCGGGGTATGTGTAATCGAAGTTCCTGAGGATGTTGTCGGAGGGTTTGTGCAAATAGCAGCATCAGTGGACGGAGGGCTTAAGCAAATAGAGGCATCGGTGGACGGAGGGTTTAAGCAAATAGTGGCATCGGTGGACGGAGGGTTTACGCAAATAGAGACATCGTTGGACATAGGGTTTGAGCAAAAGTAGCAGCGGTGGACGGAGGGGACACACACTCTTCCAAAGTTTCATATTTACCTCAGGCAGATTTCAATGTTGACTGTTGTTCCATCTTTGTTCGTTCGAAAAATTTTGTAGGTTATATTCAGATCCCACTTCTGAGGATGTAATAGCTGGATTCAATTCAATATGACCGTTCGACACGTTTATTTGTTCTAGAATCTTTGTAGGTTATATTCGGATCCCACTTCTGAGGATGTAATCGCGAAATTAAACAAGAGCTTTATGATACTTGTGTTCTCCACGTTTATTTCTTCTAGAATATGTCTTTTAGTTTTACAAAATGTCCTCAATTCAGAGGAGCTTAAAAGGTATGTCTCTAAACAGAGTTGATCAGAACGTATTATAATTTATGTTATGACAATTAGATGGCTTTCTAGTAGTTAAAATTATATTTAATAGATGGGGCTAACTTATCGAAACTATGTTATTAATATAAATAATAGATGGCCTTAAGACATTAAATTATCACTACAATAAGAATTACATATACAAAATACATTACAATATTGAATTTTTTTTGTACAATATTTTTCATCGAATATTTTGTTTTTTTTTTCTTCTATTTCCAGGAAATTTATCCTCACAGTGCACCGAAAAGCAGTTCCAATGCGGCGACGGGCAATGCATACCCGTACGTTATTTGTGTGATGGCGATTCAGATTGTCGCGATCATAGCGATGAAATGATACCAGAATGTAAATTTAGAGGTAAGTTCGGAATTCTAAGAATTTAAAAAAGAAAATTTCTATTTAATTTGTAAAAATTCTTAAATTTTGCTTGAAATTGTTAAATCTTTAAAAACTTAGTAAAATAAGAATTTTTATTTTCAAAAAGGATTTTTATAGGATTTTTCCAACGTAAGCCGGCTGAGGCTTTGCGAAGCCCATATGATATAAATAAAACCTTGTTGAGTTCAATTTTCCTTTTGATAGTTTTCATATAAAAAAAAAATAGAAAAAATTCTGTAAACAAACTCTACTACTGCCTATGTAAACATATAAAACAGCCATTGCCTTAACCCTTTTCGAGTCAAAGGGACATTAATGTTACAAGTTTGATATTTATGAGCTTTTTTGTTTCTTAAAAATTTTCTTTGATTACTCTTAATAAACTTTCTATTTTAATTAAGAAAATTTTAAAAAATTATTCCCCCAAAACTTGAACTCGCTTAAGGGTTAAGGCTTTAAATTTCCATATACGTTGAACCTACCCACAACCACACTCTATCTGCATGCAACTGCAACTTGTGGCTTCCAAGTAGCTGTTATTGTATAACAGCCAATTGATCATCCTCATCATCATATTTTTTATTTACATCATCGTCACAAAATCCTTCTCAGGCTCAGGCAAAGGATGAAAGTCGATTTTTTATGAACAACAACATATTCATTATTTCCCTTCATATTTAAGACTGTTTGAGCGAAAAGTGACTCTTCGCTTTTATTTTCGTATTGGAATTATGCCAATTGTTGGGTGCAGTGAAATTTTAGTGGGAAAAGGTTTTTACATTTATGTGATGGCTTTTGGATTTTTTAAATCTATTTAAAAGCTGAAATTCTTATTTCCCTGAAGTGTTATATGTCGGATTTTGTTGAAGGTTTTGGTGGGGTATCGTTTAAAAAACGAGAACTGAGGAAAAATTTCCAATCTTTTAGAACATTTTTTTGCATAAGTGTCCATTTTTTGACTACTTGGGATCACTTAGTTGATGTATTCGTAAGTTTTTAATACCTGGTTTTAAAGAAAGTCTTTCTTAACTTTTTAAATGGTATTACATGAAACATATGCATGTATATGCATTTATCTTTTAAATAACAATTATTTTAAATAGCCTATTAAATCTTATCTAAGATAACGTCCGCAACGTTTGCCTTTAAATTATCTACCAAAAAAATCCGTCTTAATATTTGACTATACAAAAATATTTTGACTATAACAAATACTTTATATCAAAAATTTTAAAAAGTTTTTGTGAACATTTTTCTTTATAGACCAAATTCGCAGGGTAACGTTGCGGACGTTACAAATTTAAAAAGACCTTTACAAGTATTTTGACATAATTTATAAATGCCTCCATATATGATATACATAATACAATTAAAAAGTATAAAACATACTTTCAACGAAGCATAACAATGAAAACTTTCGAACACGCCATTTAACACCTCATAGGTGGTCAAAAAACGACACTATTGCAAAAATTATTTAAAAAAAACTGAATTTTTTCTTTTATCCCTTTCTTTGACTTGAAATCTAGATTATTCATAGACTTTCTATTAAAAATGAGAATTCAAACTTTTATACGCATTACTTTACATGTCCTAGGTAGTCAAATAATCGACACTTCTGCAAAAACATTCTAAAAATGCAGGAGAAATCATGATTTTACGTTAAATTTAGATTTTTCTTTACTTAAAAAAAGTTTTTTTACCAAAATGAAAAAAGAATTGGATTTAAATCAAATATTCACAAATAATTTGACAATCGAATGATCGAAATATTACAAAAAGTTAAAAATTTTCTTGAACGATCCCGTAAATTAAAGTTTTCACAAAAAAAAAAACGAGTTTTTGTTTAGTCGAATCAATCATAATCAAAGTCATAGTCAATGTCATAGTCAAAGTCATAGTAAAATCATAGTCAAAGTCATAGTCAAAGTCAAAGTCAAAGTCATAGTCAAAGTCAGAGTCAGAGTCAAAGTCATAGTCATAGTCAAAGTCAAAGTCAAAGTCAAAGTCAAAGTCATAGTCAAAGTCATAGTCATAGTCAAAGTCATAGTCAAAGTCATATTCAAAGCCATAGTCAAAGTCATAGTCATAGTCATATTCAAAGCCATAGTCAAAGTCATAGTCAAAGTCATAGTCAAAGTCATAGTCATAGTCAAAGTCATAGTCAAAGTCATAGTCATAGTCATAGTCATAGTCAAAGTCATAGTCATAGTCAAAGTCAAAGTCAAAGTCATAGTCATAGTCAGTCATAGTCAAAGTCATAGTCAAAGTCATAGTCATAGTCATAGTCAAAGTCATAGTCATAGTCAAAGTCATAGTCAAAGTCATAGTCAAAGTCATAGTCAAAGTCATAGTCAAAGTCATAGTCAAAGTCATAGTCAAAGTCATAGTCAAAGTCATAGTCAAAGTCATAGTCAAAGTCATAGTCAAAGTCATAGTCAAAGTCATAGTCAAAGTCATAGTCAAAGTCATAGTCAAAGTCATAGTCAAAGTCATAGTCAAAGTCATAGTCAAAGTCATAGTCAAAGTCATAGTCAAAGTCATAGTCAAAGTCATAGTCAAAGTCATAGTCAAAGTCATAGTCAAAGTCATAGTCAAAGTCATAGTCAAAGTCATAGTCAAAGTCATAGTCAAAGTCATAGTCAAAGTCATAGTCAAAGTCATAGTCAAAGTCATAGTCAAAGTCATAGTCAAAGTCATAGTCAAAGTCATAGTCAAAGTCATAGTCAAAGTCAAAGCCAAAGTCATAGTCATAGTCATAGTCAAAGTCAAAGTCATAGTCAAAGTCAAAGTCATAGTCATAGTCAAAGTCAGAGTCAAAGTCAAAGTCAAAGTCAAAGTCATAGTCAAAGTCAAAGTCAAAGTCATAGTCAAAGTCATAGTCAAAATCATAGTCAAAGTCATAGTCAAAGTCATATTCAAAGCCATAGTCAAAGTCATAGTCAAAGTCATATTCAAAGCCATAGTCAAAGTCATAGTCAAAGTCATAGTCAAAGTCATAGTCAAAGTCATAGTCATAGTCAAAGTCATAGTCAAAGTCAAAGTCATAGTCATAGTCATAGTCATAGTCATAGTCATAGTCAAAGTCATAGTCAAAGTCATAGTCAAAGTCATAGTCAAAGTCATAGTCAAAGTCATAGTCAAAGTCATAATCAAAGTCATAGTCAAAGTCATAGTCAAAGTCATAGTCAAAGTCATAGTCAAAGTCATAGTCAAAGTCATAGTCAAAGTCATAGTCAAAGTCATAGTCAAAGTCATAGTCAAAGTCATAGTCAAAGTCATAGTCAAAGTCATAGTCAAAGTCATATTCAAAGCCATAGTCAAAGTCATAGTCAAAGTCATAGTCATATTCAAAGCCATAGTCAAAGGCATAGTCAAAGTCATAGTCAAAGTCATAGTCAAAGTCATAGTCAAAGTCATAGTCAAAGTCATAGTCAAAGTCATAGTCAAAGTCATAGTAAAAGTCATAGTCATAGTCAAAGTCATAGTCAAAGTCATAGTCAAAGTCATAGTCAAAGTCATAGTCAAAGTCATAGTCAAAGTCATAGTCAAAGTCATAGTCAAAGTCATAGTCAAAGTCATAGTCAAAGTCATAGTCAAAGTCATAGTCAAAGTCATAGTCAAAGTCATAGTCAAAGTCATAGTCAAAGTCATAGTCAAAGTCATAGTCAAAGTCATAGTCAAAGTCATAGTCAAAGTCATAGTCAAAGTCATAGTCAAAGTCATAGTCAAAGTCATAGTCAAAGTCATAGTCAAAGTCATAGTCAAAGTCATAGTCAAAGTCATAGTCAAAGTCATAGTCAAAGTCATAGTCAAAGTCATAGTCAAAGTCATAGTCAAAGTCATAGTCAAAGTCATAGTCAAAGTCATAGTCAAAGTCATAGTCAAAGTCATAGTCAAAGTCATAGTCAAAGTCATAGTCAAAGTCATAGTCAAAGTCATAGTCAAAGTCATAGTCAAAGTCATAGTCAAAGTCATAGTCAAAGTCATAGTCAAAGTCATAGTCAAAGTCATAGTCAAAGTCATAGTCAAAGTCATAGTCAAAGTCATAGTCAAAGTCATAGTCAAAGTCATAGTCAAAGTCAAAGTCATAGTCATAGTCAAAGTCATAGTCAAAGTCATAGTCAAAGTCATAGTCAAAGTCATAGTCAAAGTCATAGTCAAAGTCATAGTCAAAGTCATAGTCAAAGTCATAGTCAAAGTCATAGTCAAAGTCATAGTCAAAGTCATAGTCAAAGTCATAGTCAAAGTCATAGTCAAAGTCATAGTCAAAGTCATAGTCAAAGTCATAGTCAAAGTCATAGTCAAAGTCATAGTCAAAGTCATAGTCAAAGTCATAGTCATAGTCAAAGTCAAAGTCATAGTCAAAGTCATAGTCAAAGTCATAGTCAAAGTCATAGTCAAAGTCATAGTCAAAGTCATAGTCAAAGTCATAGTCAAAGTCATAGTCAAAGTCATAGTCATAGTCAAAGTCATAGTCAAAGTCATAGTCAAAGTCATAGTCAAAGTCATAGTCTAAGTCGTAGTCCAAATCATAGTGTAAGTCATAGTCTAAGGCATAGTATAAGTCATAGTCTAAGTCATTGTCTAAGTCATAGTCTAACTTATAGTCCAAGTCATAGTCTAAGCCATAGCCTAAGTCATACTCTAAGTCATAGTCGAAGTAATTGTCTAAATCATAGCCTAAGTCATAGTCCAAGTCATACTTCAAGTCATAGTCCAAGTCAAAGTCTTAGTAATAGTTCAAGTCGTAGCCTAAGTCAAAGTGTAAGTTCAAGTTAGGGTCGAAGCATAATGTAAGTCATAGTAGAAGTCATAGTTCAAGTCATAGGCTAACTCATAGTCCAAGTCATAGTCCTAGTTGTAGTCTAAGTCATAGTCGAAGTCATGGTGTATGTCATAGTGTAAGTCATAGTATAAGTCATAGTCTAAATCATTGTCTAAGTCATTGTCTAAGTCATAGTCTAAGTCATAGTCTAAGTCATAGTCTAAGTCATAGTCTAAGTCATAGTCTAAGTTATAGTCTAAGTCATGGTCTAAGTCATAGTCTAAGTCATAGTCTAAGTCATAGTCTAAGTCATAGTCTAAGTCATGGTCCAAGTCATAGTCTAAGTCATAGTCTAAGTCATAGTCTAAGTCATAGTCTAAGTCATAGTCTAAGTCATAGTCTAAGTCATAGTCTAAGTCATAGTCTAAGCCATAGTCTAAGTCATAGTCTAAGTCATAGTCTAAGTCATAGTCTAAGTCATAGTCTAAGTCATAGTCTAAGTCATAGTCTGTCATAGTCTTAGTCATAGTCTAAGTCATAGTCTTTCATAGTCTTAGTCATAGTCTGTCATAGTCTTAGTCATAGCCCAGGTCATAATCTCAGTCATTTTCTAATTCTTAGTCAAAGTCATTGTCTATGTCAAAGTCTAAGTCATGGTCTAAGTCATATTCTAAATAATGGTCTAAGTCATTGTCTAGGTCATAGTTTAAGTCATAGTCTATGTCATCGTCTAAATCATAGTCTCAGTTAAAGTCCATGTTATAGTCTAAGTCATAAATGCTCAAGGCTTTAGTGTTAGGCACAGCAAAGGCAAGGCCACAATTGAAGTCATAGTTGTATGTTACTATCGATCTATTGGAAAATAGCTTTGCCTTTCCTACAAAGTGCTACCAAATAGACCCAAAAAGATTAAAACGTTAACAAACACGTATTAAAGCCATACTTCTTCGTAGCAATTTTTTTTCTTTTGAAAATTACAAGAGGTTTAACCTTGTATTAGCATTTCTCCCCCCGCCAATGTTTTCTTTTAACCAATAAAATGCCTTAAGTTAAAGTTTTGGCTCTTGTTTCCCCCAATTGATGTGAGAAAGAAAGAAAAAAACTTAAAGAATAAAACTCATTCCCATAATCACGTGTAAACCATTAGGAATGTAGAAAAAAATATAAGAAAAATATTTTTCCCATTTTATTTGTCTTTACTATGGCTACACTTGGAGATGGGCACTGAGAGGGTGTTTTGTTCGGTTAGAAAAATAACACCAGCCAAACCGACAAAGGAATGGCTTTAAATCTATTTAATGTTACCATAGAGACTTAAACTAAATCTACACATTTCTTAAGCATTTAACAGGACTTAAAGACTACAAAGGAAGAAGGATATGAATGAAGTTACTAAGATAAAATAATGTAGCATAAATAAAATGAGTAAACTGGATTTAACTGAAAATATCCAATACTAAATTCTAGCTCCTTTTAAATACATCAAAGCTTAACTACAAAGTTTGTGGTCATTTTGTTAAAATGTTACAAATGCTTAGATTTTCTTGAATAATTTCTAGTTTTTTTTTCTTTCTTCCTTCAGTGGCTTTTGGATATTTGATATTTTGATGCTAAAAATAAAATGTATCGAATTGGCCAAATCGCCAAGGACTACTTAAGAAAAGCATATACAAGAAAAATGTACAATATTAAAAATGTATCTTTAGAGATTTTAGAAACAAATTAGGCAAAAAAAAGGTAATACTTTTTGGTGCAAAAGACAAAAAGTTAAATTTCTCGCAAGTTTTGGTGAAATTTTCCGAAAACAAATTTTTTAAATTCTGAAAAATAGTTACCCTAAATTTTCTTATTGACTAGGAAAGAAAGAAACTTTGTTTAAAATTTACTAGAAAAAACAAAAGAACAAAAAGGTCCGGGGTCAGCTATTCCCCCTGGTACAATCTAGTGATTACATTTGAAATGATATTTGCTGACCAAAAGTAGTTTTCTCTTATTGTTATTGGCCTCTAATTCTCAAATGAAAATGATTATTATTATTATTTTCACAACAAACCGACACTCACTTTTCACCATCAAAGGCAAAAATGTTCATTTATTTCAAAGATATGCTTTAGAAATCTGATATAAGAAAATAAAAGAAAATTTACCAATAACCAAAAGGTCCAAGCCAATGCAAACAAATAAAGCCAGGATACACACAGAATCCTTGAACAAAGAAATTTAACTTCAAACTTTAGACGAGAACAATATGTAAAATCAAATAGTAATACTATTTCAAAGGAGAAGAGTATTTGTGGGCTCAATACACATATGAATACATAAGAGGACTTTCAGCACAAACAACAATTACATTTCCGGTAACACAAACTTTTCGGTATGTCTTTATATAATTTGAAACTTACACAGACACACACACATAGGATTCGCTGAATTTGGTCCAAAAAGACTTCAGAAAAAAGTACACACTTGACTCTTAAGTAGTTTTGTACAAACTCTAATACTTGGCTTTGTGAAGCTCATTTTAGGCTTTTTTCACCAGCCTTAATAGTAATGTACTATGGGTTTAGTTTTCGAAATTAAAAATAAATTTTCTATACAAACTTAGTACCAAAAAGGGTCATATTTTGTAAAAAAAATAGTGTCATAACTGGCCAAATTTTCTACAGAAAATTAGTACTAAAAAGTCCACATTTTCAAATTTACAAAATAAGTACCAAAAAAAGCCACGTTTTCTATCAAAAATTAGTACCAAAAAAAGGCCGAATTTTCTATACAAAATTAATAGCAAAACGAGCCACATTTTCTAAAAAAAAAAATAATACAAAAAATGCCAACATTTTCTGCATAACATTAGTACCAAAAAGGGCCACATTTTCTATACAAAATTAGTATCTAAAAGGGCCATACAATTAGTACCAAAAAAGCCACAAAATATTAAGGGCAAAATTTCTATAAAAAAAATTTCTAAAAAAAATTTTCTATAGAAAAATTTCTAAAGAAAAATTTCGATAGAAAAATTTCAATAGAAAAAGTTCTCTAGAAAAATTTTTAACGAAAAATTTATATTTGAAATTTTTTGTAGAACAATTTCTATGTAAGCTTTTTATAGAAAAATTTCTTTAGAAAAATTTTTGTAGAAAAATTTCTGTAGAAAAATTTCTGTAAAAAAATTTCTGTAAAAAAATTTCTATAAAAAAATTTTTGTACAAAAATTTCTATAGAAAATTTTTTAAAGAAATATTTCTATGGAAACATTTCTATAGAAAAATTTTTATAGAAAAATTTCTATAGACAAATTTTTTTAGAAAAATATCTGTAGAAAAATTTCTATATAAAAGTTTTTATAGAAAAATTTTTATACAATAATTTTTTTATAGAAAAATTTCTATAGAAAAATTTCTATAGAAAAATTTCTATAGAAAAATTTCTATAGAAAAATTTCTATAAAAAAATCTCTAGAGAAAAATTTCTATAGAAAAATTTCTATGGAAAAATTTCTATAGAAAAATTTCTATAGAAAAATTTCTATAGAATAATTTCTGTAGAAAAATTACTATAGAAAAATTTCTATAAAAAAATGTCTGTAGAAAAATTTGTATACAAAAATTTCTAGAAATAAATTTCTATAGCAAAATTTTTATAGAAAAATGTCTATAGCAAAATTTCTATAGAAAAATTTGTATAGCAAAATTTGTATAGAAAAATTTTTATAGAAAAATTTTTAAAGAAAAATTTTTATACAAAAATTTTTATACAGAAACTTCGAAAGAAAAATTTGTAAGATTTGTAAAAATTTGTAAAATTATCTATAGAAAAATTTTTATAGAAAAATTTTTATACAAAATTTTTATATAAAAATTTCTGTAAAAAAAATTTGTATAGAAAAATTTCTATAAAAAAAATTCTTTAGAAAAATTTATAAGAAAAATTTTTATAAAAAATTTTTATAAAAAAACTTCTCTAGAAAATTTTCTATAGAAAAATTTCTATAGAAAAATTTCTATAGAAAAATATCTATAGAAAAATTTTAAAGAAAAATTTTTATCAAAAAATTGTTATAGAAAAATTTCTTTAGAAAAATTTCTATAAAAAAACTTCTGTTGAAAAATTTATATACAAAAATTTTTTACAGAAAAATTTCTATAGAAAAAGTTCTATACAAAAATTTCTAACGAAAAATTTCTTTAGAAAAGTTTTTATAGAAAAATTTCTATACAAAAATTTTTTATAGAAGAATTTCTATACAAAAATTTTTTTATAGAAGAATTTCTCTAGAAAAATTGTTGTAGAAAAATTTATTTAAATAAAATTCTATAAAAAAATTTCTATAAAAAAATTTCTGTAGAAAAATTTCTATAGAAAAATTTCTATAGAAAAATTTGTATAGAAAAATTTGTATAGAAAAATTTCTATAGAAAAATTCTATAGAAAAATTTCTATAGAAAAATTTCTATAGAAAAATTTCTTTAGAAAAATTTTTTTAGAAAAATTTTTATAGAAAAATTTCTATAGAAAAATTTCTATAGAAAAATTTCTATAGAAAAATTTCTATAGAAAAATTTCTATAGAAAAATTTAATAGAAAAATTTCTGTAAAAAAATTTCTATAGAAAAATTTCTATAGAAAAAATTCTTTAGAAAAATTTCTAAGAAAAATTTTTATAAAAAAATTTTATAAAAAAATTTCTCTAGAAAATTTTCTATAGAAAAATTTCTATAGAAAAATTTCTATAGAAAAATTTCTATAGAAAAATTTCTATAGAAAAATTTCTATAGAAAAATATCTATAGAAAAATTTCTATCGAAAAATTTCTATCGAAAAATTTTTATAGAAAAATTTCTATAGAAAAATTTCTATCGAAAAATTTCTTTAGTAAAATTTCTTTTAAAAAAATTTCTATAGAAAAATATCTATAAAAAAATTTTAAAGAAAATTTTCTATAAAAAATTGTTATAGAAAAATTTCTTTAGAATAATTTCTATAGAAAAATTTCTATAGAAAAATTTCTATAGAAAAATTTCTATAAAAAAATGTCTATAAAAAAAATTCTATAGAAAAGTTTCTCTAGAAAAATTTCTTTAGAAAAATGTCTATAGAAAAATTTCTATAGAACCATTTTTATAGAAAATTTTTAATAGAAAAATGTTTATAGAAAAACTTTTATCGAAAATTTACATAGAAAAATCAATAGAAAAATTTCTGCACAAAAATTTGTTATAAAAAATTTCTTTAGTAAAATTTCTATAGAAAAATATCTATATAAAAATTTCTATTGAAATATTTGTATAGCAAAATTTCTATAAAAAAATTTCATAGAAAAATTTCTAAAGAAAAAATTCTTAAGCCCAAAGCGGGCAAAATTTTCTATATCCCAAAAAGGTCAAAATTTTCTATAAAAAAATTTGCTCTTGTCATTACTATAAACTTTTCTGTCCATTTTTTGCTTTTATAAGCCCATTGTGCTAAGTGTTTTGTTAGTTCCACTTATCAACTCCGCAATTTTTTGTTGTTGTTGGAAACTTAATATTGTTGTTTTGTAATCATGGAAATTTTGTGGCCTTTTGAAAATTCATTTTGAATACCAACTCTTAAATACACATGTAGAGTCCACATACATCCACTTTAATTCATTGGAGACCCATACAATTGCTTTCAGTCCAACACTATTTAACACGGTCGCAAACTACACTCGTATTACAACAAAAGGGTCTACTAAAACAGGCAAATGTTTGGGCATCAGACAATAGATGAGAGAAATTACTTAAACACTGAGAGAAAATTTTCAAAAAATTAAAAAACTTGGTTTTATTTTAAACATAAATGGTAGAGAATATAAAAAATATTTAATTTTTAAACTGGCGGTAAAGTCAAATGAAAATTTTAAAACTGGCGTAATGTCAAATTAAATTATTTTCTTTTCCATCAGTTTTTATTTTCTAAGACCGGATTTTTCTTAAATTTTCCCTGTGTTTTATTATATATTACCACTTTTTTTCTTTTTATTTTATCATTTATTTTATTTCTACTTTGTGGTCAAATCCCTTTGGTGTAAAATAATCTTGAACCTAAATATTTGGAAAAAATCTGAAATTTGCCAAATATTTTCCTATATTAAATATTCAAATTCGTTAAAAAAATATTTTGATGCTTTATTTAAGCTATTTTGTGGTCAAACTTAACATAAATTATATTTGTGTTCATTTTACATGCAAAAAAAAAAGTTTACATAAGAAAAATTATTAATTTTTCGCCATTTTACAAAACCCGTGGGATTTAAGAACAGAAAACCAGAAAAGTTTTCACGCATAATGTGAAAAGTTTGCTGAAAAATTCAAATAAATCCCTGATGTTACATTTGTGGTGGTGGGATTTGAGATGGAAAGAGCCAAATTATCAGCCGAAATCATATTTAAAGTGATTAACAAAGAAAAACGTATGTCCAAAAAAGAAAAAATTTTCATAGAAAATTATGTTTAAAATTTTATATAGAAAAATAGTCTTAAAAAGGGACAAATTTTCTATAAAAACTAGTCCCAATTAGGGTCAGGTTTTCTATAGAAAACTAGTTCCAAATAATAGGGTCAAAATTTGTACGGAAAACAAGTCCTAATAGTGAATTATATCTTAAAAAATGTGTCCCATTTTTTATAATTTTAAAAAAATTTCAAAATTGGTGGTAAAGTTATATGTAGAAATTCAACTTTACCGCCAATTTTCAAATTTTTAAATTCATAATTTTCGAGAAATGCTCCATTTAAGATCAGTCCCTTCTAAAAGTTTCGCTTAAGTTTTCATCATCATTTTCATTTCAATTGTTTTTTTTTGTTACCACAATATTACCTTCAATTATTCATTTGTCTCTAAATTTTTTCCTCTATTCCTTTTTTTCGTCTTGCTAAAAAATTTTCAATTTCAATTTATTTTACAACCATTTCTTTGGCGATACAAAAAAAAATTCGTGTTATAAATTTTTTTACAATTTGTCGTATTATTCTAGAAGAACAAAAACTATTCATAGTTTTTTTTTTCATTATTCTGGTTTGTTTCATTCTCTATTATTGTAAAGCTATTTATAAATTTAACTCTTAATAGAATTTGCAAAAAATACCAAGTAGTAGTAGTAGATATCTGAAGCTGAGTGAAACTTATACTTATTTGGATTGAAGTACTTTCCTGATGATGTTAAAAGAGGGAAATTCAAACAAAAACGAATAATGAATTTGACAGAAAACTATAAAAAGAATAAATAACTGAAATTGCAGAAGAGGGGAAAAAATTAAAATGTAATATCGTTAGAGGAAAAACACTCGAAGGGATGGAAATAAAGACAGGGAAATTTAGGTTTTTTTTAAACATAAAAGTAAAAGACGAGTCCCAGTTTTTACAAAGAACTAGTCCAAAATTATAGTAAAAATAGTAAAAAATAGGGACGAATTACTTAAAGAAAGCTATTCCCTAATAGGAAAAAATTTTCTATAGAAAAATAGTTCCAAAAACAGCGAAATTATCTATAGAATTGGTACTTAAGGAAAGAAATTTTCTATAGAAAATAAGTTCTGAATTGAGAATCATTTACTATCAAAATTGGCGGTAAAGTTATTTAAAATAAAAATTATATATCAAAATTGGCGGTAAAGTTATTTAAAATAAAAATTATATGTCAAACTTGGCGGTAAAGTTATTTAAAAAAAAAAAAATATTTTACATAATTTGTACCAAAGTTAGAAATTTTCTATAAAAAATTTTTACCAAAAACGCAGAAATTTTTTGTAGAAAATTTGTACCCAAAAGCGAGAAATTTTTTTTAGAAAATTTGTACCTTTCTGGTACAAATTATGTAAAACAAATGTAATTTTTATTTTAAATGACTTTACCACCAATTTTGATATTTTTTCAAAAACTATCAAAATTGAAGAAAATAAGTTCTGAATTGAGAATATAAAAACTGATCACACTTTTGATAGTTTTTGAAAAAAAAAAATCAAGAATGGCGGCAAAGTTATTAAAAAATAAAAATTTTATTTTACAAAATTTGTACAAAAAAGGGAGAAATTTTCTATAGAAAATTTTGGGCCTTTTTGGTACAAATTATGTAAAACACCATTTTTATTTGAAATAACTTTACCGCCAATTTTGATATTTTTCAAAAACTATCAAAATTTAAAAGAATAAGTTTTGAATTGGGAATCATTTATTGTCAAAAACTGATCCCAATTTTGATAGGTTTTGAAAAAATATTAAAATTGGCGGTAAAGTTATTTAAAATAAAAACTAAATTTTACATAAATTGTACCAAAAAGGTAGAAATTTTCTATAAAAAATTGTATCAAAACGGAAAAATTTTCTACTTAAAATTAGTACCATTGGAGATTTGTACCAAAAAGTGTAAAATTTTGTATAAAAAATGTGTTCCAAAACATTTTTCTACAGAAAATTTATATAAAAAATTTAACAATTTTCTATAGAAAATTTGCACAAAAAATGGAAACATTTTCTATAGAAAATTTGTACCAAAAAGGGAACTTGTAAGGGAATTTGTAAAAAAAAGGAAAAAATTTTCTAGATAAAATTCTTACCAAAAAGACAAAATTTTTTTTATAGAAAATTTGTTACAAAAAGTGGTTGAATTTTTAAAATAAAATTTGTACCAAAAAGGGAAACATTTTTTGCGGATTTTTTTTTGAAAATGAGTCTTTATTCTTTCTACCCGTAGTATATTCTCCCTATTAAGGTCCACGAAATCATTCGTCTGTCTGTTTGTCTATCAATCCGTCTGTCTTTCTGATATCCATGTAAATTATATATCATGACTGAAAATATACAAAACATGAGTTGAGTTTTTTTTGTCGTCATTATTTTTTCATTTTATAAAATGCATTTCAATAAAAAAAAACTTTACAGGGGGAAAATGGATCAGAGCACAGAATCCACTGGAGCTGCCAGCACCTGAAACTGAATGAATAATTTTAGTTTTTTGTTCAAAACTTTCTTTTCTTCTCTGTAACAATTTAATATACAATTGAATGATTGCTTAAAAAGAGGAAAATGACTGAATGGATGGATGGTTTGACTGGATGAATGAAAATATTTTCAGGACAGAAAGTACGAACAGAAAAAAATTATATAAAGTAGGTAATTTTATTTTTGTTGCGATGTCTTTTTCTGAGGCATTGTCATTTGGCAAAATGACACAGTAACCTGGAGATAATTTTAATTTAATATAAATGATGGAGGCTGAAACTTTTGGAAAATTGTAAGAGGAAAAAATCGATTTAAGGGGAATTAAGTTGTTATTAATTATTTTCTTTCAAATAAGAAGATTTTAATGGGAAATTAAAAATTTCTTTTGATAAAATTGTATATGATATATTGCACTAGATGGTACAATTTTACATACAGGGGAATGATGCCGATTCCATTGGCTTTATTAGACAGTTTGAAATCATATACAATTTTGTAAAATTTTATAAAATTTATAAAAGTTTAAAAAAAAATATTTTCTATCCCTTGTTCTCCTACCAAGCTTTGAAATATAAATTACTTTCTTGTTTTATTTTTTTTTTTCAAAATTTCCATTCCCTTTTGTTTCTTGAAATTCCTGCTAATGCCTGCCGGTATTTGTACAAACATTTCCTCTGTTTTATTTATGCATTTTTAGGCAACAATCTACAACTCTTTGTACTAAAACTTGCATTGTATTTTCAGTTTTTCCACTTTTGTTGAAATTGTTTTTTTTTCAAGGAAAATACTAAAAGAAAAATAAAACATTTTTCCAAAAAAATTATACTTTTTTGTTTACTACATACGAAGCTTGTGGTTCAGTAGTTAAATATTCATATGCAAAATTTTTTGTGGGGGTATAAAAGGCTTTGGAAAGTAAAAAAAAAGTTCTTTGAAAAGAAAGTTTATGTTGGTTTTAGAAGATTTTAGCAGAGGGGAAAACTAGATTCAACATCAAATGGGACAAATGTGATCAAACAGGCATAGTTCTAGGGCCCAAAAAGGGCAAAAATTTAAAAACAAAAAGTTCGAAAAGAAAAACCAAAAAGGCCAATATTTTCTAGAGATAAATAATTAAGCCCAAATGGGGCAAAATTTTCTAGAGAAAATTAATACCAGTAAAATGTAAAATTTTGTAGAGAAAACTCAGTCCAAAAAGGGCAAAATTTCGAGAGAAAATTAAGCCTAAAAAGGACACAATTTATGGTAAATTTGTTTATTTTTTATAAAATAACAAAAAAAAAATAAAATTGAAAATATACTTAAATTTTTTGCAAATATCAAAATTGGCGGGAATGTTGTTTTTCCAATTTTTTACTTTACCGCCATATTTGAATTTTTACAAATGTGACCCAATTTCCATAGAAAAATGGTCAAAAATTAAGTCACTTCTCTTACGAAATTTTTCTATCGAAAGTTTTCTATTGAACTTTTTTTTCTATAGAAATTTTTTTGAACAAATTTTTCTACAGAAATTTTTCTATAGCAATTTTTCTATAGAAATTTTTCTATAGAAATTTTCTATAGAATTTTTTTTATAGACATTTTTTAAACAAATTTTTCTACAGAAATTTTCCTATAAAATTTTTTTTTGATAGAAATTTTTCTATAAAAAAATTTTTTTTTTTTTTTTTTTGTTTTTTATTTCAAAATTATGTAATATAAAAGCCTTCATTGGCCAAATAATTATTACAATTGTATATACAACATTTTTCAAAAAAAGTAACCCAAATTTTCTTATTATTTAAATACATGTTATATATTATATAATATTAAATTATAATTTAAAAATAAAATGTATTAATATCGATAATTAAAACTAATGTTTCGTAACTAGACAGCCTCAATATGTAACACGAATAATCAGTACAAGAATAGATACAGGTCCTAATCAACAATGGACTATATACATATAACTGTTGTTCTAATTTTGATTATGAACAAAATGTTCAATTAATTTTTTCCGATAAACTGGAGCAGAATATGAAAAAAATCGTAAGTTAGAGGGCAAACAGTTCCACGTACGAGCAACATTAATCAAAAATGATTTTTCAAAATATGTGTTATATATTCTTGGGATAAAAATCTGAACATTTCTGCTCGAATGTATAAAACTAAATAGTTGTACTAAAAATTGTGGTGTAGCATTTTTAATAATATTATAAAAAATTAACAGATATCTTAAGATTACAAAATTACTAAAGGTGCACTTAAGGAAACGTTCAACAAAAGGCGATATATGATTATAAGTTCTTAGATCACGATTATAGAGTCTTATGCCAAAAACAAAACGAACAATTTTATTAATAAGAACTTTGATTTTTGTAATATTAGCAGAGGATGTAGACAAAAATATTTCCATGCCAAAAGTTATCTGTGACATTAGAAAGGCATGACTTATTCTAAGTCTGACATGGTGTGGTAAAAAAATGTTCAGGGAGTATAGCCGTCGAAGCGTAAAACATACTCTTGCACATATATTATCTACATGGTGTGAAAAATCAAGTTTGTCATCTAAAATAATTCCTAGTATTTTAATCTTATCCACCACTTCTATTCCTCTAGCTCTCAAACAATTAGCTAAGTCAAACATATTTAACAACCCAAATTTCATTACCTTAGTCTTTGAAACATTTAAAGTCAAATAATTAGAAGCCATCCAAGATGCTACACAATCTAATGTATTGGGAATTATTGATTTCATTATTTCTTCTGAATTATTGCCATTTATTAGTAATTGTATGTCATCCGCAAACGCATATATGTGACATCTTTCTGATTCAAGCAAATTTAACAGCCCATTTAGGTACATACAAAATAATAACGGACCCAAAACTGACCCTTGGGCAACTCCCAATTCTACATCCCTTATCTGTGAATTTAGACCATTAAAAGTTACAAATTGTCTTCTGTGAGTTAAATATGAATATATCAACAAACAAGACATTTTACAAAAACTAAATTCGGTATTTAGTTTTTTTATTAGATTTACATGGTTAATGCGATTAAAAGCCTTAGAGAGGTCTAATGATATTAAAACATTTGGTATCCCTCTGTTTAAATCTTTTCTAATTGACTCTGTGATTCCCAGCAAAGTCGAAGAAGCACTACATTTCTGGCGATAACCCGTTTGCCGATCATTTAAAAGTGAATTTTCCTCTATATGTTCCATGATTTGATTTCTTATAACATGTTCAAAGACTTTAGACAATATTGGCAAAACGCTTATAGGTCTTAGGTTTTCTTTATCATATGATTTGCCTACCTTCGGTATCGGTACAACCTTTGCCAATTTAAAATTACTCGGAAAAACAGATGTGGTTAGCATAGAATTAAATAAATGTAAGATATGGTCATCTAACAGCGGGAAAATAATTTTCATGAATTTTAATGGTATATTATCAGCGCCACATGCATTCGTTTTAATATTATTAAATGCAGTATACAATTCAGATATATTAATACATCTAAACGAAAACGCTACATTATCCTCACTGAAGATTATATTTTCAATTGATTCCCCTAAGTCATTATTAAAACCATCCAAAAAATAATTATTTACTTCGTCAACATTTATTGATTCACTACCATTCGATTCCCTTTTATCACATGTTGCTGTTCTTAATTCTATAGAATTTTTTTATAGAATTTTTTCTATAGAATTTTTTCTACAGAATTTTTTCTATTGAAATTTTTCTATAGAAATTTTTTCTAAAGAAATTTTTCCTCAGAAACTTTTCTATAGAAATTTTACTACAGAAATTTTTCTATAGAAATTTTTTTATAGAAATTTTTCTATAGAAATTTTTGTATAGAATTTAATTATTCACAAATTTCTATAGAAAAATGGTCAGAAATGACATTTCTTTCGAAACTTTCTATTTAAATTTTTCTTTAGAATTTTTTTTTTATAGAATTTTTTCTATAGAATTTTTTTATAGAAATTTTTTTATAGAAATTTTTCTATAAAAATTTTTCTATAGAAACTTTTTCTAAAGAAATTTTATTATAAAAATTTTTCTTTAGAAATTTTTCTATACAAACTTTTCTAATATTCTAATTTTTTTATAGAATTTTTCTATAGAATTTTTTTCTACAGAATTTTTTCTATAGAAATTTTTTTATAGAAATTTTTATATAAAAATTTTTCTATAGAAATTTTTTCTAAAGAAATTTTATTATAGAAATTTGTCTACACAAACTTTTCTATAGAAATTTTTCTACAGTAATTTTTGTTTAGAAATTTTCCATAGAAATTTTTCCATAGAAATTTTTCTTTAGAAATTTTTCTATAGAAACTTTTCTACAGAAATTTTTATACACAAATTAGAGAAATTTTTCTATAGAAATTTTCTTATAGAAATTTTTCAATAGTAATTTTCCTATAGAAATTTTTCTATAGAAATTTTTCTGTAGAAATTTTTCTATAGAAATTTTTCTGTAGAAATTTTTCTATAGAAATTTTTCTTCGTAAATTTTCTATAGAAATGTTTCTACAGAAATTTTCCAATAGAAATTTTTTTATGGAAATTTTTCTATAGAAATTTTTCTTTAGAAATTTTTTTTTATAAAAATTTTTCTTTAAATATTTTTTATTAGCAATTTTTCTAAAGAAATTTTTCTATAGAAATTTTTCTATAAAAAAATTTTTCTACAGAAATTTTTCTTCAGAAATTTTTTTAAAGAAATTTTTCTATAGAAATTTTTTTATAGAAATTTTTCAATAGAAATTTTTCTATAGAAATTTTTCTATAGAAATTTTTCTATAGAACTTTTTCTATATCAGATTTTTCTATAGAAATTTTTCTGTAGAAATTTTTCTATAGAAATTTTTCTGTAGAAATTTTTCTATAGAGATTTTTCTATAAAAATTTTTCTATAGAAATTTTTCAATAGAAATTTTTCTGTAAAAATTTTTTCTAAAAAAATTTTTCTATAGAAATTTTTCTATAGATATTTTTCTATAGAAATTTTTCTATAGAAAATTTTTTATAGAAATATTTCTATGTAAATTTTTCTATAGAAATATTTCTTTAGAAATTTTCTATAGTAATTTTTCTAAGGAAATTTTTCTATAGAAATTTTTCTACAGAAATTTTTCTATAGAAATTTGTCTATAGAAATTTGTCTATAGAAATTTTTCTATAGAAATTTTTCTACAGAAATTTTGCTATAGAAATTTTTTTATGGAAATTTTTCTATGGAAATTTTTCTATAGAAATTTTTCTTTAGAAATTTTTTTTTATAAAAATTTTTCTTTAAACATTTTTTATTAGCAATTTTTCTAAAGAAATTTTTCTATAGAAATTTTCCTAAAAACTAATTTTTCTACAAAAATTTTTCTTCAACAATTTTTTATAGAAATTTTTCTTTCTAAAGAAATTTTTCTTTCTTAAGAAATTTTTCTATAGAAATTTTTTTTATAAAATTTTCTTTGGAAATATTTCTATAGAAATTTTTTTATAGAAATATTTCTATATCAATTTTTGTTGAATTTTTTTCTATAGAAATTTTGCTATAGAAATTTTTCTTTAGAAATTTTTCTATACAAATTTTTCTTAAGAAGTTTTTTTTTTATAGAAATTTTTCCTTAGAATTTTTTTTAGAAGTTTTTCTATAGAGATTTTTCTATAAAATTTTTTGTAAAACGAAATTTGGCAGTAAAATTAAAAATTAACAAAACAACTTTCCCGCCAATTTTGGTTTTCGCAAAAAAATATTTTCGATTTTTTTTTTGGAATTTCATAATAAATAACTAAGTTTACCATATTTTGACTTAGTTTTGAATCGAAGGTTGTGTCCTGTTGCTGTAACTTTTCTATAGAAAACTTTGACTAGAAATTTTTCTATAAAAATTTTTCTACAGAATTTTTTTTTGATAGAAATTTTTCTATAGAAATTTTTCTTAAGAAAAATTGTCCAAAATTGTTGGTCTACATTTTACTCTTTTTTTCTCTAGTTCCATAAAAATAAATCTTTATTTCGATTTGCTTAGAATCATCTTTTGTGTTCATATTCATCCATATTTTTTAATTGCTTCACAATAACTGCAAAAGTAGTGAAATCCAAGTTATTGCCATCTTAGAGTAACAATGGGGTTAATTGCATTGATTTGAATTTTAGATATTCAATAGACTTCAAAACTAGAACTACATGGAATTTCAATTCAAAGAATTTATTAACCTGATTTTAAGGGAAAATTTTATTAAGTAAAAAATTCTTGATTTCTTGCAAAACGGCTTAAAATGAAGACAATAAAAATGTGATTTAAAAGAAATAAAAAGAAAATTTTCTTTCTTTAGTTTTTTTTATTATACAAAAAATACTCCCACCTTTTAAACTATTTCAATTTGTATAAATATTTGATAATCAAATTTTATTATCCCACATTTTATGACTTCAATTGCTATAAAAATTTGCCAAAATCAGCAATAATTTGGTAAGGACAAGAAGGATAAGAAATTATCCTTCTTTAGCTAGAATTTAGCAGTGAAATGTTAAATATTTGCATAAAAATGTAAGAAAAGACAAACTGTTTGATTTAAGCAAATTTTAGAAGCTTAAAGCTACGGTCACATTGATTAAACATTTAATCGAAATTATCAAATATTTGATCCTCGTAGTCTGACCACAAAATATTTTTGAGGTTCAAACCAGAAACATGTTGATTTGAACAAAACAAAATCATTTGCCAGCAAATAAAAATTTTCCTAATGTGACCACGCAAGAGCAAATATTTTATTAAATTTTGATCAAATAATTATTTAATCTTACAAAATGTTTGTAACATCAAACAGGGGCAAATAACAGCTGTGCATTTGTATTGTTTACTATTCAAACAGAAACAACAACATCAAATTTGAGAAACAACAACATCAATTTTGAGAAACAACAACATCAAATTTGAGAAACAACAACTCAAATATGAGAAACAAATTGCCAGATACACAATTTTGTTTTGAAAAAATTTGATCAAATATTTTTTTGAAAATATTTAATCTTCAGTGTGACCATAAATAGAACCTGTTTTTTTGTTTATACTTTGAACATATTTTTTCTGTATTTTATCAAATAAAAATCGTCAAATAAATGTGCAAGTGTGACCACAAATTTTTTATTATATTGTTTTGACAATATTTTACTCAAAATATTTGATTTAAATGTTTAATGAGTCTGACCGTACCTTAAGAAATTTTTCTTAACCCCTTAAATAAATTGTTGCCATATGGCAACATAATTTTTATGACTATTTTATCAAAAGTTGAAACAAATGGCTTTAATTCCAAATAAAAGTAGACTTAAAACTTAGAATTCAATAGTTTTCTTACGTGTTTTAACTAGAACTCAAAACTTCCTTTTCTAATCCTTACAACTTTTAATTTAGTTTCCTTCCTTTTGATTTATTAACTATTTAGTTTAAAACTTCTTAAATTTAATTTTCCTACAGGCAGGACATTTTTGATTAAGATAAGAGTTTTTTGACTAAAATGTTCCACCTGAAGTTAGCAAGAACTAACACCTTCAAAATCATTAATCTAAAACCCTTATAATGTCCCTTTTTTGCCATCACTTTGTTTTTGCTATTGTGTGAATAGTTTTCTGAAAACTTTTAATTTTTGGTTTTATTATCCTTCATTCGTTGTTGCTGTTTTTTTCCCAAGTTTTAGGGTATAGCAATAATAGTTCGGTTGTTACCTTAATGCTGGTTGTTATTGCTGTTGTGTGGTCCTGCTTCACCTAACAACACAACAACAACCCTCTAACAATTCCTTCCAATTATGCAAAAGTTGTGACAGGGACGAAGAAGCAGCTGAAAAAGCAAAAATTCTTTGGATTTTCTGAACAATAAAAACCTCATAAGAATTTTGAACAAAGTGAGAGTGGTTTTACTTGAAGGTATTATTACTATTTGCTTACTTTTACTAACTGCAGCATCAGGACGAAGAAGCATAACCGAAAAAATTGAGTTATGTGGAAAACGGATTAATGAGGAAAAAGAACAAACTAAGGCACTTCATATAATCAATAGCTTTTTTGAAGAAAAAATTTCTATTGCAAAATTTCCCTAGAAAAATTTTTATAGAAAAATTCTAAGAAAAATTTCTTTAAAAAAATATTTATATCAAAATTTCTATAGAAAAATTTTTATAGAAAAATTTCTCTAGAAATTTTTTTTTAGAAAAATTTTCTTTAGAAATTTCTATAAAAATTTTCTTTAGAAATTTCTATAAAAAAATTTCTAAAGAAAATTTTCCATAGAAAAATTTCTATCGACTAATTTCTCAAGAAAATTTTTTTTTAGAAAAATTTCTATAAGCAAAAATTTCTTCAAGAGAAATTTCAATACAAAAAATTAGTTAGAAAAATGTTTTATAGAAAATTTTCAATAGAATTTTTTTTAATTTCTATAGATAAACTTCAATAGAAGATTTTTATAGACAAATTTCTATGGAAAAATTTCTGTAGAGAAATTTTTAGAGAAAAATTTCTATAGAAAAATTTCTATAGGAAAATTTCTAAAGAAAAACTTTTATTAAAAATATTTCTAAAGAAAATTTTTTTTTTTTTAAATTTGTAGGGAAAATTTTTATAGAAAAAAATTTCTACCTTAAAATTTCTATAGAAAAATTTCTAAAGAAAAATTTCTATAGAAAAATTTCTATAGAAAAATTTCTATAGAAAAATTTCTATAGAAGAATTTCTGTAGAAAAATTTCTATAGAAGAATTTCTGTAGAAAAATTCTATAGAAAAATTTCTATAGAAAAATATCTCTAAAAAAATTTCTATAGAAAACTTTCTATAGAAATATTTCTAAAGAAAACTTTCTATAGAAATATTTCTATAGAAAAATTTCTATAGAAAAATTTCTATAGAAAAATTTCTATAGAAAAATTTCTATAGAAAAATTTCTATAGAAAAATTTCTATAGAAAAATTTCTATAGAAAAATTTCTATAGAAAAATTTCTATAGAAAAATTTCTATAGAAAAATTTCTATAGAAAAATTTCTATAGAAAAATTTCTATAGAAAAATTTCTATAGAAAAATTTCTATAGAAAAATTTCTATAGAAAAATTTCTATAGAAAAATTTCTATAGAAAAATTTCTATAGAAAAATTTCTATAGAAAAATTTCTATAGAAAAATTTCTATAGAAAAATTTCTATAGAAAAATTTCTATAGAAAAATTTCTATAGAAAAATTTCTATAGAAAAATTTCTATAGAAAAATTTCTATAGAAAAATTTCTATAGAAAAATTTCTATAGAAAAATTTCTATAGAAAAATTTCTATAGAAAAATTTCTATAGAAAAATTTCTATAGAAAAATTTCTATAGAAAAATTTCTATAGAGAAATTTATATTGAAAATTTCTATAGACAAATTTCTAACGAAAAATTTTTTATATCAAAAATTGTATAGAAAATTTTTTATAGAAATTTCTATAGAAAAATTTCAATAGAAAAAATTTCTATTGAAAAATTTCTATAGAAAAATTTTTACAGAAAAATTTCTATAGAAAAATTTCTATAGAAATATTTCTATAGAAAAATTTCCATAGAAATATTTCTATAGAAAAATTTCCATAGAATTATTTCTATAGAAAAATTTTTATAGAAATTTCTATAAAAATTTTTCTATAGAAATAATTCTATGGAAATTTTTCTATAGAAATATTTCTATGGAAATTTTTCTATAGAAATATTTCTATAGAAATTTTTCTATAGAAATTTTTCTATAGAAATTTTTCTATAGAAATTTTTCTATAGAAATGTTTCTATAGAAATTTTTCTATAGAAATTTTTCTATAGAAATTTTTCTATAGAAATTTTTCTATAGAAATTTTTCTATAGAAATTTTTCTATAGAAATTTTTCTATAGAAATATTTCTATAGAAAGTTTTCTATAGAAATATTTCTATAGAAAGTTTTCTATAGAAATTTTTTTAGAGATATTTTTCTATAGAAATTTTTCTATAGAATTTTTCTACAGAAATTCTTCTATAGAAATTTTTCTATAGAAATTTTTCTATAGAAATTTTTCTATAGAAATTTTTCTATCTATAGAAATTTTTCTATACAAAGTTGTTTTTAAATTTTTCTATAGAAAGAAAGAAAAATTTTTATAAAAAAATTTCTCAAGAATTTTTTTTAGTAAAATTTTTAGGCAAAATTTATATAGAAAAATATTTCTATAGTAAAATTTCTATAGAAAGATTTCTGTAGAAAAATGTCTAAAGAACAATTTTTATAAAAAAATTTCTGAAGAAAATTTTTTTTAGAAAAATTTCTATAGAAAAATTTCTATGGAAAATTTCTATAGAAAAATTTCTATAGAAAAATTTTTATAGAAATTTTTGTATAAATATAGAAATTTGTTTTAAAAATTGTTAGAGAAATTTTTCTTCAGAAATTTTTTTATACAAATTTTTTTTTTTGAAATTTTTCTATAGGAAAATTTCTATAGAAAATTTTCTATAAATAATTTCTGTAGAAAAATTTCTAGAGAAATATATCTAAAGATATTTTTCTATAAAAATATTTCTAAAGAAATTTTTCTTAGGAAATTTTTCTAAAGAAAGTTTTCTATAAGCATTTTTCTGTAGCAATTTCATTATAGAAATTTGTCTATTGAAATTTTTCTAAATAAGTTTTTATATAGAAATGTTTCTTAAAAATTTTTCTATAGAGATTTGTCTATAGAAATTTTTCTATAAAAATGTTTCTACAGAGATTTTTTCTATAGAAATTTTTCTTCAAAAATTTTTCTATAGAAATTTTGCTTCAGAAATTTTTCTTTAGAAATTTTTTTTATAAAAATTTCGGATTAGAAATTTTTTTATACATTTTTTTTTTTTATAGAAATTTTTGCTATTGAAATTTTTCTATTCAAAATTTTCTATAGAATTTTTTGTACAGAAATTTTTTATAGAAATTTTTCTATAAAAAATTTTCTATAAAAATTTTTCTATAGAAATTTTTCTAAACAAATTTTCCTTTAGAAATTTTTTTGCTAGAAATTTTTCTAAAAAAATTTTTTTACGGAAATTGTTCTACAGAAGGTTTTCTATAGAAATTTTTCTACACATTTTTTTCTATAGAAAATTTTCTATAAAAATTTTTCTATTGAAATTTTCTATAAAAATTTTTCTATTGAAATTTTCTATTGAAATTTTTCTAATTTAGCTATAGAAATTTTTCTATAGAAATTTTTCTACAGAAATTTTTTTAGTGGAAGTTTTTCTAAAGAATTTTTTTAGTAGAAAATTTTTTATAGAAAATTTTTTTAGTAAAAATTTTCTATAGAAATTTTTCTATTGAAATTTTTCTAATTTAGCTATAGAAATTTTTCTGTAGAAATTTTTTTACAGATATTTTTTTAGTGACATTTTTCTATAGAATTTTTTCTATAGAAAATTTTTTATTTAAAATTTTTTTAGTGAAAATTTTCTATAGAAATTTTTACAAAAAAATGTAGAAATGTTTCTGTAGAATTTTTTCTAGAGAAATTTGTATGTAGAATTTCTTCTATGAAAATTATTCTATAGAATTTTTTCTAGAAAAATTTTTCTATAGTAATTTTTCTTTAGAAATTTTTCTTTAGAAATTTTTCTGTAGAAATTTTTGTACAAAAATTTTTTGTAAAAATGTTTGAATTTTTTCTAAAGAATTTTTGCTATATACATTTTTCTATAGAATTTTTTTTTAGAAATTTTTGTACAGAAATTTTTCTATAGAAATTTTTTATAGAATTTTTTTTATAGAAATTTTTCTATAGAAATGTTTCATTAAAAATTTTTCTGTAGAAATTTTTCTGTAGAAATTTTTCTATAGAAATTTTTCTATAGAAATTTTTTTTTGCTAGAAATTTTTCTATAGAAATTTTTCTTTAGTAATTTTTTTTTATAGAAATTTTTCTTTAGAAATTTTTCTATAGAAATTTTTGTACATTTTTTATAGAAATGTTTTTATAGAAATTTTTATAAAGACATTTTTTCTATAGAAATTTTTCTATAGAAATTTTTGTATAGACATTTTTCTACAGAAACATTTTTCTACAAACAGTTTTCTATAAAATTTTTTATAGAAAAATTTGTATAAAAAATTATAAATTTTTTTTAGAAATTTTACTATAGAAATTTTTCTTTAAAAATTGTCTATAGATCTTTTTTGGTAAAATTTTTTTTTATAGTTTATTATCTGCATTTAGAATTTGTTTTGCCCCTTATCCCTGCCCTTGTGTCCCATCTCTGCCCCATAAAATATTCTTTGGCCAAACCTCAACCAAATGTTGTTTAGAATTTTGTTCATTTTCTTTCCAACTTCTCTGGTTGTCTATTGTTACAGTCATTCCCAAGTACTTAACTAGTGGCAGAAGTTTCTTATTATTCCGCCCTCACCTCAAAGTACAAAGGAAGAAAGTGTATTAAGCTTCCAGGTATTTTAGTGCAAAAAAGGGATGAGCAAAATGCCTAGGATGATGTTGCTGCTGCAGTGCAGAGAAACTTATACAGTGCAACTGAAACAATAGAGGAGGTAAAGGACTCGTTTACATATAAAAAATGTTGATGAAGTTCTCAGAAGACTTAGAAGGAAGGACCATACATAAAATAAAATCTGATTTAAAGTCCTTTTTGCACATATGTAGAACATTTTGAGGTTCTAAATGCGTTTAAGTATTTAAAAGTCGTAGAAAATTTTTGAACTTCAACTTTACTTCATTGTAGTCTGTCTATATTTAATCTCTTCTTTGTGTGTTAGGGGATTACCGGGAAAGTTTTATGAACTTTTTTTGTGTTGGAATTTTACACATTTTTTTTAAGATTTTTAAAAGAAGGAACTGGTTTTGTGTATGTGTTAAAATTGTTAAATATTTAAACTTATTTTGAAACATTTTTTTTTAATTCCTAGAATTTTTGAAAATGTATAATTTAAGTATTTTTACTTAATTTATTAAATTTAATATTTTTAGTACAAATATTAAATTTTTGATATTTCCCTGAATTTGCTTTAGTGTTAAACTTCATTGTATAGTTCTTTACTTTTATATAAATTTTCTATAGAAGCCTGTGTATACATATATTTTGATTATATACATATTTATCCTTGATTGCTGCAATTGTAATTGTGCACTCATACACACTCATAAATTGCTTATACGGCAGCAGAGACAAGGATTGGGAAAATTTTTTTAACAGAATTCAAAATTCGTACTTAAACCTGATTTTTGTAAAGTTTTATATGAAAATATAAAATTGCTATTTTCTTATAATCTAAAGGAGTTAGAGCCATTTGAGCAAAAATCTGAGATCACTAAAAAAATTTTCAAAATTCCCGCTTAATCTTGATTTTTTGAAAGTTTCTTTATAAAAATATAAAATTGCGATTTTCTTCTAAACTAAAGGAGATAGAGACATTTAAGCATAAATCTGTGATCGCAAACAAAAAATGTCTAAGGTCCTGCTAAGACCTATTTTTTTTTTTTAAATTTGTATATGAAAATATAATATTGCGATTATATTTTCTCTGGGAAACCAGAGGAGATAGAGCCATTTAGGCGAAATCTCAAAAAATATCAAAATTTGTACCATAACTTGATTTTTTGGAAAATTTTTGTATCAAAACATAAAAATGCGATTTTCTTGAAAACCAAAGGAGATGGAGGCAAAATTGCGATTTTCTTGGAGATAGAACAATTTATGTAAAAATCTGTGATCACTTCAAAAAATATCAAAATTCGACTAAAACTTAATTTTGAATGATTTTTATATGAAAACATAAAACTTTGATTTTCTTGGAAGCCAAAGGAAGTAAAGCCATTTAAGAAAAAATATTTGAATTTTAGACCAATTTTATAAAGACCAATCGTAGATCCTTATATCTTCCAATCTCAGATCTTTTAAAGTTCAATTAAAGATCTTTTAAAGACCAATCGTACATCTTTTAAAATTCCAACCTTAGATCTTTATAAAGTCCAATCCTAGATCTTTATAAACACCAGTAATAGATAAGTTACACTTCAATCACAGATTTTTTGAAGTAGATCCATAATCCAAATAGGGCTATATTTTAGATTTTTTAAAGTTGAATTTCAGATCTTTATAAAGTCCAATCGTAGATCTTTTAAGAGCCCAATCGTATCTCTTTATATAGTTCAATATGAGATCATTATAAACCCAACCGCAGATCCATATGCAGTCCAATAATAGATCTTTTAAAGTTCAATTTGAGATCTTTATAAAGGCCAACTCTAGATCCCTATATAGTTAAATCTCAGTTGTTTTGAAGTTCAATTTAAGTTTAATCGTAGATCTTTAAAAAGTTCAACCTTAGATCTTTATAAAGTCGGACTTAAATCTTTATACAATCTAAAGTCCGATCTTTATACAAAACTATCTTAGATCGTTATATAGACCAATCATAGATCGTTATATAGACCAATTGTAGATCTTTATATAGTCCAAACTCAGATCTTTAAAAGTTCAATTTGAGATCTTTATGTAATCCACTCTTTATAAAGCCTATTCGTAGATCTTCATATAGTCCAATCGGAGATCTTTATATATATAGTCCAATTTTAGATCTTTATAATGACCAATCGTTGATCTTTATATAGTCTAATCTCAAATCTTTTAAAGTTCAATTTGAGATCTTTATATAATCCAATCTTTACAAAGCCTATTCGTAGATCTTTATATAGTCCAATTTTAATAAAGTCCATTCATAAATTTATATGATCCAATTTGATATCTTTCTAAGATCCAATCTTAGATCTTTTTATATAGTGCAGTCCTATTTCTATATAAAGCTCTAAGATCTTTCGCAGTTTGGAAGATAATGCAATTGTTCACAAACATTTGTTTTTCTATTATTATCATCGCCAGTGTAATTGGTCGAAATCGGCCTATTACTTCGGATAACTCATATAAAACTAACTTCCCGGAATTTAAGATGTTGGACCTTAACAGCCCTAAGTTAAAATATTTGAATAATATTACAACGAATTCTTGTTTGCATAAAGAGAAATCACGATACACAAAAGTTGGTGTCGGTCCACATTTGACCCTAGCTCCCATATAAGACCAAATGCCGGAAATAATTAAAATCTTCTGAAAATATCTGTGTGATAACAAGATTTAGCCAAGATATCCCCGGAGATATTAAAAATAAACTTCTTATTTTTTTTGGCAATCGGTCCACATTTGGCCTCAGAGGTGATCGGTCTGGACCCACTATAATAACTTGGAAATTGTTGGCTATTTTTGAATTCGAAGATTTATTTAATATATACTTTGATAGTCAGCCCTTGATAACTGCTCATCATTTACCGAGATGACTGAGCATTTGGAGATGGCTTCGCATATCGAGATGACTCAACATTTCGTTATGACTAAGAAATTCCAAAGAACTTCCATTCTGATAGTCAGCTTTTGATTTTTGCACATCATTTACGGAGATAACTCAGCTGAGACATTAAAAATAAACTTCTTAATTTTTTTTTTTGGCAATCGGTCCACATTTCGCCTCAGAGGTGATCGACTAGAATAACTTGGAAATTGTTGGCTATTTTTGAATTCGAAGTTTTATTTAATATATACTCTTATAGTTAGCTCTTGATTACTGCTCATCGTTTACCGAGATGACTCCGCATATCGAGATGACTCATCATTTCGGTTTGTCTAAGAAATTCCAAAGAACTTCCATTCTGATGGTCAGCCTTTGATTTCTGCGCATCATTTACGAAGATAACTCAGCTGAGACATTAAAAATAAACTTCTTATTTTTTTTTGGGCAATCGGTTCACATTTGGCCTCAGAGGTGATCGGTCTGGACCGACTATAATAACTTAATATTTACTCTGTTAGTCAGTTTCTGATTACTGCTCATCATTTACCGAGATGACACCGTATATCGAGATGACTCAGCTATTTGAGATGACTCAACATTTCGGTATGACTAAGAAATTCCAAAGAACTTCCATTCTGATAGTCACGCTTTGATTTCTGCTCACCTTTTACGGAGATAACTCAGCTGTTCTAGATGACTCAGCTGCTTGAGATGACTCAGCAGTTTATGATGACTTAGCAGCTAAAAATGACTCTGCAGTTTAAGATGTCTCCGCATTTTGATAAGCCTCTGCAGTCTAAGATGACTCAGCAGTTTAAGATGATCTAGCAGTTCTAGATGACTCAGATGTTTAAAATGATTTAGCAGTTTAAGATGTTCCGAGTGATCTAGTTTAAGATGTATCTGTAGTTTCAGATGACTCAGTAATTTAAGATGACTCATCAATTTGGTATGACTTAGTTCGAGATAACTCAGCAGTTTTAGATGACTCAGCAATTCTAAATGACTCAGCTGTTTAAAATGACTTATCAGTCATCTAGTTTAAGATGACTCAGTAGATTAGGATGACTCAGTGATTTGGTATCAATTAGCAGTTCGGGGTGACTCAGCAGTTTTAGATGACTCAGAAGTTTAGAATATCACTTAGCAGTTCAATAGACTAGATTGAGATGACCTAGAAGCTAAGGATGACTCAGCACTTTGATTTGACTAAACAGTTCGAGATGACTAGATTGAGATGACCTAACAGTTTTACATGACTCATCAGTTCGAGATGACTCATCATTTCGACATTATTTATTATTTCGAGATGACTCAACAGTTTGTAATGACTCATCATTTCAAGGTATTTTAACAGCTAGAGATATCTAAGCAGTTTTAGATGACTCAGCAATTCGAGATGACTTATCAATTCGAGATGACTCCACAGTTTCGGAAGACTCATCATTTTGAGATGACTCAACCATTTGTGATGATTCCGCAGTTTTGGATGACTCAGCAATATAGCAGTTGAAAAAATATATAGTAGTTTTAGATAACCCAGCAGTTTCAGATGACTCAGCAGTTCCAGATTACTCAATAGCCTGAGATGACTCAGCAGTTTTAAAAACTTAGCAGTTGAAGATAACTTAGCAATTCAAGATGACTCAACTGTTTGAGATGGCTCAAGTATTTAAGATGACTCAGCAGTTTGATATGACTTAACAGTTTTAGAAGATAACGGATTCGGTTAGCAGATTATTTCACATTCGGAGCCAATCAATTGGTAGCCTAGATCTAACGACTTCAAGCCTTTAGACTCATATCGGTCGATCTGAAAGTAGAGTAAAAGATGACCCACCTTAATAAATATTTCTGAATTTTTTACACTTCCAAAAGCATCACCGCCTTCTCTAGCTGCAAAAATCAAATAATTTTGTTCAGCAACTCGAGTGCATAACTCGACTCAAGTGCACTCTATGGGTATAACAAGCGCGAACAAGTGTTGGCAAATGTGTGTGCATGTGTGTGTGCGTGTTGTCCACACACACACACACACCAAAACAAATTTCCTTTTTATATGTGAAATAAACAGAATCAACAAATAGATGAAAAATAAAAGCAAAAAATCTAAATATATTTTCCATTGTTTTTATAAATGAAAAACATTTTTTTTGTTCGCTTAAATGCATCATCATATTTATACCAAGTGTTGGCTGGTTTGCTAAAATGAGATTTTCTTTAAAGACACAAATCCACAGATGTTTGGGCTTAATGTTGGCAAAGGCTTAAATCTAAAACTACATAGATTCTCACAGATACTTACACCTTCAGCAATTCACTTGTGGCTACTTGTATTTAATGTATTTTTCTCAGTTTTTTTTTTTTTTGAAAATGGAAAATCTAAATGTTTTAGCAGAAATTTTTTAATTTAGTTTAAATACCACCATTTATACACTCGAACCTTGTACTTGGTTTTCTAAGGCTGTTTCCTTTCTTCTGTTTCCGTTCTTGAGTTTGGTCTTGAGTTTCATTTTCGTTATTATAGAAATTAAAATTTTAAGTGTGTGTTTTCGTGTTCTTGCCTTAGGAAAAATTAGATTGAGAAAAGAAAAGAAAAATGCAATTATATTTAGCTTTTGTAAGAACCATTTTGTGTTAAATGTGTGTTTAAATAGTTTAAACATTATTTGAAATATAAGAATATTCTAAGGTTTTTGTTTTCAAAATCATGCAGTTTTTGAATATTAAATGCAAGATATTGGATTTTTTTTAACGTTTTTTTTTGTATAGTGGTTTTTTCCTGAATAACATCTGCTGGTTTCAATTTAATTAAAACTCTTTTCATATCGCGCGTTTTTTTTTTGCCAAGCACTTTTTAAAAAACTTTTTTACCACAAATTTCTAGGAGAGACGAAAAATCTAATTTTAAAAAATGAAAACTTCAAATGTTTTCTAGCAACAGCTGGTTTGGCTTGCGGAAATAAAAGGCTTTTGGGAAAAAGTTGAGGAAAAAAGTTGTTAAATAAACAAATGACTGAAGCTATGATTTAGGCTATGACTTAGACTATAACATAGACAATGGCTTGGACTATGACATAAACTATGACTATGACTTAGACTATGACTTAGACTATGACTTAGACTATGACTTAGACTATGACTTAGACTATGACTTAGACTATGACTTAGACTATGACTTAGACTATCACTTAGACTATGACTTAGACTATGACTTAGACTATGACTTAGACTATGACTTAGACTATGACTTAGACTATGACTTAGACTATGACTTAGACTATGACTTAGACTATGACTTAGAATATGACTTAGGCTATGACTTAGACGATGACTTAGACTATGACTTAGACTATGACTTAGACTATCACTTAGACTATGACTTAGACTATGACTTAGACTATGACTTAGACTATGACTTAGACTATGACTTATACTATGAATTAGACTATGAATTAGACTACGACTTAGACTATGACCTAGACTTTGAGTTAGACTATGACTTAGACTTTGACTTAGACTATGACTTAGACCATGACTTAGACTATGACTTAGACTATGACTTAGACTATGACTTAGACTATGACTTAGACTATGAATTAGACTATGACTTAGACTATGACTTAGACCATGACTTAGACTATGACTTAGACTATGACTTAGACTATGACTTAGACTATGAATTAGACTATGACTTAGACTATGACTTAGACCATGACTTAGACTATGACTTAGACTATGACTTAGACTATGAATTAGACTTTGACTTAGACTATGACTTAGACTATACTTAGACTATGACTTAGACTATGACTATGACTTAGACTTTAACTTAGACTATGACTTAGATTATGCCTTAGACTATGACTTAGACTATGACTTAGACTATCACTTAGACTATGACTTAGACTATGACTTAGACTATGACTTAGACTATGACTTAGACTATGACTTAGACTATGACTTAGACTATGACTTAGACTATGACTTAGACTATGACTTAGACTATGACTTAGACCATGACTTAGACTATGACTTAGACTATGACTTAGACTATGAATTAGACTATGACTTAGACTATGACTTAGACCATGACTTAGACTATGACTTAGACTATGACTTAGACTATGACTTAGACTATGAATTAGACTTTGACTTAGACTATGACTTAGACTATACTTAGACTATGACTTAGACTATGACTTAGACTATGACTTAGACTATGACTTAGACTATGACTTAGACTATGACTTAGACTATGACTTAGACTATGACTTAGACTTGGTCTTGGATTATGACCTGGACTATGGCTGTTATTTAGAATGTGTGTCTTTTAAATTTAAACTCATTAACGTCTTACCCAATTATTTTCATCATTATCTGGTTTTTCTTTGCATCAAACTCCTCATTTGACCTATTTGTTAACTTTCACTTTATCTATAGAATTTTAAAATTAATTTCTAAATTTTCCCTTTGTTTTGTTGTTTGTGGGTGAAAGATAAGCACTTCCTTTCAAAACTTGTTATTTATTTATCATTACCCAGAAATCTCGGAATGTTTTCTTTTGTAAAAGGTACAAGAAAAGTTTAAGAAGCAACTAAAGAAGAAATTCTAAATAAATAAAATTAAGTGAACGTGAATTTTAGACAATAACCAAGAATTTTTTGTACAAAAAATTCACTTTGTTATTGAAAAAAAAAAAAAAAACACACAAGAAAAACATTAAGAAGTTTTAGGAAAACGTGCAGCTGCATATTTTGGATAAATTTGGGATAAAACAAGTTGTTTTATTAAGGTTTTAGTTATACAAATGTTTTATATAATTAAAAGAAAAAAATATGCCACAGAAATGCATTATCGATAATAAATATTTAGAATAAAATAGAAAAAAATTGTTTAATGAATTTAAAGTTTTTAAAATGAAAAGAATTTTTAAAGAAAATTGTTGGCAAATTTACTTAAGCAAATATTTCCATTTACTTATAGGACATAGAAATTGAATAATAGCCCAACAAATTTATTTGTTATATAAATCTGTTAAGATTTCTATTTTAAGACAAATATTTACTTTTTTGAAAAAATACTAGAAAAATATTGAATAGATAGAAATTTTTGTCGTTGTGGTATTTTAATATTTAAAATGAAATTTTTAGTTTTTTTTGCAATTTAAAATAATTTTACTTCGCAATACAATAGAATTTGGCTTCAAGCATGAATTGTTAGATAAAAAATAGATTTTTAAGAATTTCTAAATATTGAAAATAAAAGTATTTAGAATTGAAGCTTAATAGCATGAATGGAAAATTTATTTAACATTTTTTAAATCCTTTTTACAAATTCGAAAGGATTAAAAAGTTGTATATTTTTTTCTATGTGTGAAACTTTAATATGTCAAACAAACTAATCTACAAAAGTGATGCCCAGAGGAAAAACAATTTACGTATAAAAGAACAGTAACAACTTCTAAATCAAGTGCTAAACAGTAATGGCGGGCGTATCTGATCTTAACCCACATTCGTCTTCTGAAATCGTGCTCTGCAGAAATGTACAAACAATTGAGAAAAATATTCTTTGTATTAATTTTTAAATCGTAACAACTAAAATTCACCCTAAATTTAAAAAAACGAACTTTAAAACTTAGGGATACATATGTTAAAATTACCTTAGCAACATGTTGCTAAGAGGTTTTTATGTCAATTATTGTATTGTCATGCATAAAATGTAGTTTAAATGTAACCTTTTGAATTCCAACCTTAAATTAAATTAAAGAAATATCAATAACAAACAAATATATAAAATATTTACTATATACATAAGTTTAAATTTCCTTAGCAACATGTTGCCAAGAGTTTTTCATAATAATTATTGTACTTTTTGGTCATGCATTAATATTTATTTTAGGACAAACCTTTTTTTGGCAATATAGTTGTCTAATTTGTTTCTAGCAACATGTTGCTAGGTTTTTCTGAAACGAAAATAAAAAATATATAAAAACAAAATTATGGATGGAACATTTACTTGATATTTGATAAAAAAAGACTCCAAAACTAAATTTTGTAGAGAAATAATGACATATAAAAATGTTTATTAAGCCTTAGCAACATGTTGCAGAAGTTTTTAATACTTATTTTCTTGGCATATATAAATATAAGGGCTTGAAATTAACTCATTTACTACACTATAATCTCAAAGCAACATATTAACGTCCAGCAACATGTTGCTAAGTTTTTGTTTGATATGAGATTTTATGTCACAACGATTTAAATTTTCTACTGTAGAAATAAAGAAGACTTTAAAATGAAAATTTAGATTAAATTAATACCAATATTCAATATCTGTCTATCATGTCTAAGCAACATGTTGCCAAGATTTTTATATTTAAAATATATTTTTTCTTTTTCCATGCATTAAGACATGCTTTAACTTTTGTTTATATATGATAAAAGAATTTCAAAACTAAAATTTGTTTTATAATATTGTCATATAGAAATGATTATTTACCCTTATCAACATGTTGCAGACATTTATTTGGGTTTAAATACTAGATTTCTTGTAATTTTTTAACATCACATCTCTAAATTAACCCTTAAACTACTTAAAATCTCAAGGCAACATATTTCACTAATTAATGTCTAGCAACATGTTGCTTAGTATTAGTTTTAAAGGCGATTTAATGTCACAACAATTTTTATCTTCGACTGTAGGTAAAAAAAATACTTTAAAAGAAAAATATAATATAAATTATTTTTAGATTTCATATGAGAATTATGCCTTAGCAACATGTTGCTAAAAGTTTAATTAACATTTTTCTCTCCATACATAAACATATATAATGTTTTGCTTAAGTAAAGTTGTAGAGGTAATAGAAAACAGAAAAGATATACTTTCGCAACATGCTTGCAAAAAATTATGCTTAGCAACATGTTGCCGAAAAACATAAAATGATGCTTTATTAAAATAAAAATGTAGGATTGTTGATAGCATTTAACAAAAATAGAAAAATTTTATAATCTTTGTTTTTTGCTAAAAATTAGCTCAGCAACATGTTGTTAAAAAAATGTTGCTTAATAAAATATTGGCGGAATAATATAAATATTAATATGAAATTAAAAAAAAAATGTATATTGCAGTAATTTTTGACGAACATTGTGCCTGCAACATGTTGCCAAACATTTTATTTGCAACATGTTGCTAAACATTTCTAAATAGTTTATTTAAATTGCCTAAAAACTGTTCATCAAAAAAAAAAATATAAATTTTGCAGCAGATGTAACTGAAATGTACCTAAAAACTGGCAACATTTTGCTTGCAACATGTTGCTAAACATTTTTTGCAACATGTTGCAAATTTTTTTTTTTCGTATTTGCCAAAAAATTGTTTATCAACAACAATATAATTCTATACGGCAGATGAAATCCTACTCCTGTCACTCCAAATATTCAATATACAATAATTCCATTGTAAATGATTTTCTCAAAACACAACCCCACCCCTTTCCCTTTATTACAAGTGTGTATTTATTTAAAGCTAGAAAAAAGTAGAGATTGAAGTACACATGTCTAGAATCTAATACTAAATTTAACACCTGCTGAGTGAATTTATCCATTCATTCAACCATCCATCCATCCACCTTTATGCTACATGCTGCTTCACATTTACAACATCCCAGCCATAAAATAACAATAATAGATGAATGTTGCTGGTACTGCAGCAACAAAAATTTAATATATTTTTGCAAGGTGCCGCCTGAATGTCTAAAGTCACATTGATATGAAAAGCTCTTGAGATATGGAAGAAAAAAAAACTAAATGTTGTAAACTAAAGCATAGAAAATCAAATAGAAAAACCCTTCTCTATGATAACAATAAGAAAAACAGGGGAAAAATTGTCAATAAACTCATGAATTGAAAAGAGTTGAGAAATTGAAATAGGGTTTTAGGAAAAAAAAAACTTTAGATTTTTCTTTTATTTTGCAATAAAAATTCTAGGCAGAGTGTGAAATAGTTTAGTTTTTTCATAGATTGTGTGTCAAGGTAATGACAGACAACAATGAAGAATAGATGTTATTTTATCTATAGGTTACAATAGTTTTTTCTTCTGTTATATTTTAAAATGTGTTCAAATGAAATTGAATATTAAATGGTAGGTGTTTTAGTAGAAGAAGATAAATTTTGTTTTCAAATTGCAGTTTAATATGTCAATTTAAAGTAAGAAAATTTGTTGAATTTAAGTAGAAAATTCAAATTTGTTCTGTTTTTACCTAAAAATGGTTAAATTTAACTTTATTTGGTCTAGCAACATTTATTGGCAACATGTTGCTAAGAAAAATATATCAAAAGCTTTTTAAAAACAAAATTCATATAAAGCTCTTTATATTCTGACCTAAACATTCTTAAATATTGCTTTATTATACTTAGCAACTTTTTTTCGGCAACATGTTGCTAAGAAAAAAGTATGTAAAAAAACTGTTTTTAAGAAAAAGATAAAACCATTTCTGTTTTACCAAAAAATTCGGTGAAGTTGGCCTTATTTTTCTAAGCAACATTTTTTGGCAACATGTTGCTAGAAAAAGAGTTAAGTAAAAGAATTTTTTTAATGAAAAATTATGTAATGCCCTTTCCATTCTGACCTTAAAATGTGAAAATTTTGCTTTATTTTCATAGGAACATTTATTGGCAACATGTTGCCAAGAAAAGTTGAAATAAAAAAAATTGCTAACAAAAATTCATATAAGGCCTTTTCGTTTGGGAGCTTAAAAATTAATTCTTACTTGGCTTAGCAACATTTACTAGCAACATGTTGCTAAGAAAAAAACTTATGTAAAAATATTTTTTAACAAACGTAAATATAAAGTCTTTTTTATTCTGACCTTGAGATGCCTAAATTTGCTTTTTTTACTTAGCAACATTTACTTGCAACATGTTTGTAAGAAAAACAATTTTAACATAAATTTTCTAGTTTTTTGCGTGAGTAAACTTTGTTTCAAATAATTTTAATCAATTAAAAAAATTTATTTAAGAAACCACCGAACAATTTTTATTAGCATCATGTTGCCAAGCCCATTTTTATTAGAACATTTAGGTTTTTTAATTTCTTACCTCATTTTGAAATCACTTTTAAAATTTTCCAATTTTATTATAATAAATTTTAAATTAATTTCTTTGGCAACATGTTCCTAACTTACGGTTTTTGGCAACATGCTCTTATGGAAATGTTTGTCAAAAGATTTTCTTATAATTTGTTAATTAAAAAAAGTTTTGAATTTTGTATTTGAAAATATCCAATGAAGTTCTTTAGCAACATGTTGCCAACGAAAAGTTTTTTAAAGACATTTTTTGATTAAAATTTTTAACTCATTTTAAAATAATTTTAACTTCTTAATTTCCAAATTATTAACTTTACAATTTTATTCTAACAATTTAAAAGGAAAATGTACTTAGCAACATGTTGCTAGCTAACACTTATTTTCAACATGTTCTTAAGAAAAATTTTTTTTTTTTTAAATAATTTTTGACAAATTTGATTATATTTAAAAATTAACATTTCTTAAATTTTGTTTTCGAAAACATTCAGTGAACTACATTAGCAACATGTTGCCAAAGAAAACTTCTAGAAATTAGTTCCTAAAAAATGTTTTATAATTTTACTTTGTATTTCATTTTATGTAGTTCCTTTTTTCAAGTTAAGTTGCTCAACATTATGTTGCTGAAGATTGAGTAAATTTTTTCTGGCAACATGTTGCTAAGAAAATTTTCAGATATGCTTGTTTTTTCTGGCAAAATTTTTCAAACTAACATTTTTTTAAATTAATATCAACATTTTTTTAAAAAATATATCTTCATTTTTTTAAGCAACATCTTTGGCAACATGTTGCCAGGAATTTTTTTTTCTCCCAAATAGTAGATTTTTTAGTTATTTAACTTTTAATGTTTTACAAAAATATGTGTTCATTTTACTTAGCAACATTTCTTGGCAACATGTTGCTGGAAAATTTTTTTCTTCAAAATTTAAAAAATTTTCGATTTTTATCCCTTTTAAAGTATTTTCTTACTAATCATTTGTTTATTTCACCACTTAACACTGTCTTTCTTGTGTCATATTAATTTATTGCCCTTTTTACTCAGCAAATTTTATTTTGAAGTTTATTTTCTTTTTTTTCGGTTTGTTTTGCTTGCCATCAAAATGACTTTATTTTGTTTTGTGTTTTATTGAAAAACATCAAGATATGTCTTAATAACCCTCTTATGCATAGTTTATATAGTGAAGAATCTACTACTAAGTTTGAAAAGACATTTACAGTCACATCTGTTTTAATTTCCATTCCTTTTTTTACACTCACTCTCTCTCTAATAATATTGTCGTCCTTGCCCTGGCTCTTAAACACTTAAGCCAGGGAAGACGTAGGAAGATACACATACCATACAGCACCAGCAACCACATAACTAATCTATTTCACCAAAGTTTGTAGATCTTTATCTAAGAAAAGGAGTTTTCTAAGCATTTTCTTATTTCTAGTCAGTTCTTTCCCAGTAGATGACCATTTTCGTAAAATGCTAGTAAGTAAATGTTTATAAACATTGCTTGTGGGTTTGTGTGATTGTTAGATATGTTTATTACATTATAAGTACTTATTCTAGAGCTGATGATGTGGATTTTTCTTGTGTCATTTACAGCTTGCAATTTTTGTTAAATATATTTATTTTGCCAACAATAACTTGGGAAATTGTTTAAAGGAGGGGAAGAATAAACAGTTTATTTATATTTGTATGTTGCATTTAATGCATCTGTGGTTCCTTTTCGGATAAGTACTTTGTTTTAGTGTAAAATTGTTAACAATTTATTTTATGAGGATTTATAACATTTTATGTTGCTTTATATTTCTTGTCCTAATTTTGTGTAAAGTAAAGTTGAGGGTTGCAAACTATTTAATCTTGACAAGTATAATTTTTAAAGTTTTGTTTTTTTTTTTTTTTTTTTGTATGAGTTGGCAATTTTTGGGGTTGATAAGTAGTATTAGTTGAAGAAACTATATGAGCTTAAAGTGTATTAGGGTCATCATTTAAAGCTAAATGAGAATTTTGTGTTTTGTGAGAAGAAGATGAAATTAAATATAATTAATAATGCTACTGGCAACATGTTGCTAAGACAAATTTATATCTGTTATTCTATTCTTCATGACTCAAATAAATATTAATATCATTTGCAATGATAATGAAAGTTTAACTTATCCAAAAATTGCCTAAAATCTCCTATTTTGTACTAATCTTCATTTCTTGGCAACATGTTGCTAAGAAAAATATTTATAAAATTGTATATTTCTAGTTTTTTTTGGCATAATATAAAATATTTTCCAAAAAATTGAATAGTTTTTTGGTTAAGGAAAACTTAGTTTGGCAATTATCTTTTCCAGCAACATGTTGCTAAAATTTTGTATTGCAAAAATACTAAAATATGAATATCCGAACCCAAAAATTGCATAAAACAGCCTTCATTTGAGATCTAAAAAATTATTTGCATAAGACTCTTTTAGTTTCAGAAATTTTTGCTTTGGTAACATGTTGATAATGACAACTTTGAAAAGTTTTTTGATCTGAATAAACAAAATATATTGGTTCATGTGGTTTTTGCTTAAAAAACGTCTGGCAACAAGTTGCTTCTTTTTCTATAAATTAAAAATAAGTATTTTCTATTTTTTTTCTTTGGCAACATGCTAGAATTAAATTTGTCGCTAGAGTTTACTTTTAACTTATAAGATTTATGAAAGATAAAACTGTTTAATTTCTTAAATCTATCGAAACATGTTGCAAGCTCTAATTTGATGTACATGTTGCCGTCCAAGAAAAATAAAAATTTTAATTTCTGGGGAAATAGCTCACGATTTTAATGAAATGTTAAAAACATTTTTTGTTAAATGTTAGAAAAATCTTTAGCAACATCTTGCCGAACATTTGTAGACAATTTTTTTAAGCTTCTGCAACATGATTAATTTTATAAAATAAGATTATTTCTACTTAAGCTATGTCTTAAAAAATGCAAAACAGTTAAAGTTTAGACAACTTTTTTTGTAGAAAACATGTTGCCAGCAATAATTGTGTTTGTCTTAACAAGAATATTTTTATAAATTTAAATTTTTAAAATTAGAGTTTACGATTCAAATGAATAAACTCAACTATTTCTTCTTAAAGGTAAGACTCTAGCAACATGTTGCCTAAACTTTTTAAACTATTTTTGAGCTTCTAAAATATGTTGCTAGCATTAATTTTGTTAAATAAGTTTATTTTTACTTGAGCTAAGTTTTATAAAAAGTAAAACTGTTTAAATTGAGATAACTTTTTTTTCTTGGAAACATGTTGCTGGCAATAACTGTGTGTGTCTTAACATGTTGCCACAATTTTGTTTTAATTAAGTTTTTTAGGAAAACAGTTTAAGATTCACACAACTAATTTTTCACTCATTTACGAAAACCCTTAGCAACATGTTGCCAAACCTTTGTAAACTATATTTTCGCTTCTGCAACATGTTGCTAGCATTAATTTCTTTACAAAAGTTTACTTTAAGTTTCATTACCAAGCAAAACATTTTAATTTTAATGACTTTTTTGGCTGAAAATATGTTGCTAGCAATAATTCTATGTATCTAAACATGTTGCCAGCTAAACATGAATTTTAATTTTTAGAAGAAGAATTCAATAATGAAATAAAATAATACAAATATTCATTCACAAAGATAAGAAAATCTTCAGCAACATGTTGCTAAACCTTTACAAACCAAATTTTTTGATTTCGCAACATGTCGCTAGAATTAATTGTGTAGAATACATTAATTTTAAGGTGGGTAAGCTTAAAAAACGTTAGGAATTCTGAATTCCAAAGAAATTTCTTTGTAGGAAATATGTTGCTAGCAATAATTTTGTGTATCTAAACATGTTGCCAGCAAAACAAATTGTTAAATTTTAATATATAGAACAAGAATTCAAGACTCAAATAAAACATAATAAAAATTCGTTTATAAAGTAAGGAAAATCTTTAGCAACATTTTGCCAAAGTTTACAACAAAGAAAGAAATTAAGATAAATTACAATTCCTGGAACAAGAACTCAAAATTTAAATAAAATAATTTCAAAAGTTTTATCACAAAGTTCAGAAAATCTCTAGCAACATGTTGCAAACCGTTTGATTGCTTAGCAACATGTTGCCAGCATTAATTTTCTTGAAAAAATTTACTACTACGTTAACTAAGTGTTATAAAAAGCTATTTTAAAGAACCTTTTTTTTGTTGGCAACATGTTGCTAGCTACAATTTTGTGTATCTAAACATGTTGCCAGCAAATATAAATTGCAAAATTTAAATTTTTAGAACAATAATTTAAGATAAAAATTAAATTATACGAATATTTTTTTTTAAGTTAAAAAAATCTCTAACAACATGAAGCCACGGGTCTATAAATAAGATTGTTTACACTAGAAATATGTTGCTAAGGTTAATTTTTACATATGGTAAGTTTTTACTAAAATACGAAACTTTTAATTTTAAGGAACATGTGTAGAAAACATGTTGCAAGCAATAATATAATGTATCTAAACATGTTGCTACCAAAAACTTGTTTTTAAATATTATTTTCTAGAACAAGAATTTAAACTGAATTAAACAATAACATTTTTTTATGGGAAACATGTTGCTAGCAACAATTCTATGTATCTAAACATGTTGCCAAAAAAAAGTTATTTTAATTTATAAAACAAGAATTTAAGATTCAAATAAAACAATATTAAAATTCGTTTATAAAGTTAAGATTATCTTCAGCAACATGTTGCCAAACTTTTCCAAACTAAAATCTTTTGTTTAACTTGTTTTACTTAATTAGTTTTCTTCTCCTTCTCTCGTTTTCATATATTAAAAATATTTCTCTCATTCTCTTAATCCACTAGCATCATTAGCATTTCTGTGGTAATTTCTTTTTAAAGTTGATTATTTTAGTTTATGTTTTCACACCTTTTGCCTTCCCTCCTCGGAAAGTTGCTGCAACACTGTACACCCAAACATTAAGTTCACTAATTATCATGTCTTAAAAATAAACACACTCATGTAAAACTTTATTACTTCAAAAAAGATTCTTTTTTGTTACGATTTTCTTTTATTTCTTAGATTAACTTTTTTTGAGGTTTCCTCTACAATTTCCATTTTATAAAATTTGTGGTTTATATTTTTTGTTGCTTTATTGCCGACGACACTCTCCCGTTCGAGATATTCCCATTTCCTATTTAACATGATCCATATACATTTTTTCTAAATGATACTAATACACAAACCCTCAGAATTCTATACACGCATTGAAAAGGAAAAAGGATACATGTTGCTATACATATTTACATACATGTAAACCAATGTATACAATGCATGAATATGCATGACTATACAGGTATTTGTTACATTGTTGTCATGCTAATTAATGAGTTTAAAACGTGTTGCAAAGTTTCCTTTTTTTTTGTGTTAGTCAACATAAAAAAATAAATAAAACAACTAAATAAAAGCAAACATAAAATTGTAAAACTAAACTTGTCTCAAAATAAAAGAAAATCTACACTGAAACAATTTGTTATCATTTAAAATTTGATTCTTGAAATCTTGTTTTTGAAACTGTAATCAGGAATTTTTTTTGTTTGCTGGCAACATTTTTACATACAGAAAGTTCTTGCTAGCAACATGTTTCCATAAAGAAAGTTCTATAGTTAAAATGAATTAAAGTTAAAGGTTTTTCACGAAATTTATGTAAGCAACATGTTGCCAAATCTTTGGCAACATGTTGCTAAAGATTTTCCTAACTTAACAAAAAAAAAATTTGTTTTATTTAATTCGAATCATGAATTCTTCTTCTAAAAATTTAATTTTTTTATTATTGTTAAGAATTTATAAACTATAATATAGATTTCTTAGCTAAATTGTGCTAGCAACATGTTGCTAGCTTTTAACTTTATAATAAATAGAGAAATTTGTAGAATTTGTTTAAAAAAGTCTAAAATTAGGGAGAATTTCAATATTTTATCAAGTTTAGAAAAAATATTCATAAAAAAATGTTGCTAGCAACATGTTGCTAGCTTTTAACTTTATAATAAATAGAGAATTTTGTAGAATTTGTTTAAAAAAGTCTAAAATTAGGGAGAATTTCTATATTTTATCATGTTTAGAAAAGATATTCATAAAAAAATGTTGCTAGCAACATGTTGCCAACATAAAAGTCCTTATTTTTATCTTTATAAAAGAGTTGTCAACCTGAAAATTCTTACCGTGTTCTATATATTCTTTTCTGAAACTGAGTTGTCTTGATAACTTTACATTATTTTTTCCCATATAGCGAGTAGCAAATAGCAGCTAAAGTACTTGTGTCGTCTATGAATTTACTTTAGCTTTATGTTGCAACTTAATGCTTAAACGTGCATGATTTTTTTTGTCTTCCTATTACATCCAGGTATATTTCTATTTGTTTTGCCACATTTTTCATGAATAAATTGTAAATTCTAACAGCAATTTGAGACACGTAGTTTTGTGGTTGTTATATTTTTCTTTTCAAAAAGAGTTGGAAATTTATATGAATTTTTTGGGTTTTTCCTTTTAAAATTTATTTTAGGCAGATTAAGTTAAAAAAGTTGAAAATTATGAAAATTTGTAAATTAAAACGTAATAAATGTTAAAGGAATGTTGCTAGCAACATTTCTTATAAATTATTTTTGCAAATTTTTTAACTCATTATAAAACTATAGCTTTAAAACTACAGAAATTAGGATTTTTAAGCTGGCAACATGTTGCTAGCAACATTTTTTCATAAATTATATATGCAAATTTCCTATTTCATTATAAAATTGTAACTTAAAAACTGCGAAAATTAAGATTTTTATGCTGGCAACATGTTGCTAGCAACATTTTTTTATTGATATTTATTTCCAAACTTGATCAAATTTTAATATTTTCCCTTGTTCTTGGTGTTTTTAATAAAATTTAACAAGTTTCCCCAATTATTATAAAACTATGGCCAAAAACACGGCTAGCAACTTGTAGCTAGAAATATCAACCAGTATCAGCTACAGCAACATGTTGACAGAAATTTTATAATGAGTTTTTATGTATAATTTCCTTATGTATTTATAAATTTTCTAGTGAAAGTGATAAATTTAAAAAAATTGTTGTCAACATGTTGCCAGCAACATTTTGAAATAAAATTTGTATTTTTCATAATTATTTCATTTTTTTCTGATTTTTGAAAACTTTGAATAAAATGGTCATACAAATTTTAATAATTGTTGCTGGCTATATATAGATAAAATATTCAACATGTTGCTAGCAATAGTGCTGGCAAAATGCTGACAGAAATAGGTTTGCATAAATTTTCTCAACTGATTGATATTGATATTATTCTTATTTCATAAGTTTAAATAAAATTTTTATAAAGAAATATAAAAAATACAGATTTTCAATGTTGCAGATCAACATGTTGACAAACTCAGTTATCAACATGTTGCTGGCAACATTATAACATAATATTCGAATTTAAATTCGAAATTTTTATATTTTTTACCCTTAAAATTTCTAAATTTGAAAAAAAAAATATTGACAACATGTTGCCAGCAACATTCTTAAATAAAACTCATGCTGAATAATATTTCATTTGTTTTTTTTTTATAAAATGAAATGAAATAAAATTTAATTACTGTTGCTCGCAACATGTAGATGAAATAATCAACATGTTGCTAGCAACACTGTTGGCAACATGCTGACAGAAATAGGTTTGCATAAATTTTCTCAATTGATATATCATTTATAATTTACTTATTTCATTAGTTTAAATACAATTTTTATAAGAAAATATAAAATATACAGTTTTGTATAGTAGTAGTATAGCAGTATAGAAATGTTGCACAGCAACATGTTGACAAAGTAAGTCATCAACATGTTGCTGGCAAATTATAAAATAATTAAACTACGATATTTTTGTATTTTATTTTCTCTAAAAAATTAACATATCCTAAACTGTCTTCTTTTTAACTTTTTATTTCTTTATATTTTTAAAATGTTGCAGAGCAACATGTTGACCAAAAAGTTAGCTTAAAGTTAGATATTTCATAACTTTAAATAGTCATAAAAACTGAAGTTATTATTAAAAAATACAAAATGTTGCTGGCAACATACAAGAAAAATGTCAATAATTGTTGGCAACACTTTGCCAGAAATGGACATAAATATAATGTCTTAATCAATTACTCTTATTTCTAAAGTTTTTTATAAAATTTGTATAAAGTAATATATAAGACACCGTTTTTTAATGTTTCAGAGCAACATGTTGACAAAGTTAGTCATCAACATGTTGCTGGCAACATTATAAAATCATTAAAGTGTATTTTTTATAGATTATTTTTAAATGCTAAAGAAGTTTAATCTGTCATCTTTCAAATTTTATATTTCTTTAATATTTATATTTAGAAAATGCTGTAGAGCGACATGTTGACGAGGAAAGTTAACATGTTGCTGGCAACATCATAAAATCAGTATTATTAGTTTTTATTAATTTTTTCTTAAAATTTAAGGTATAATAATTGGTTTTCTTTGAAAGCTACATAATATTTAATTATCGCCAACATTTTCAACTGCCTCAAAGCCGCCACCATATCATGAAGACAGGACAGGATAAAGTTGTGAAATTTATGCAAAAAAAAAAAAAGTCGTTGCAAAAACTTTTGTTAAACATTAACTATACATGCAACACTTTGATTTATACTTTCGGCAAGTACCGGCAACATAAAGCAACACAAATAAGCAGCCCAAATAACCATCCCAAATTGAAACACTAGGACTAAGAAGAGGGATTTGCATGTCATCTAATTTTTATTTTATACAAGAACTTACAAAAACAAGACCAAAATTAAAAAAAAAAAAACTCAAACATACTCCTACAAAACTTAACTCAACATACACATCCTTCCTAGGAAACTCCAATGTCTCTTTCGCAAAACTTCCTTGATTAAACTAATTTCAAATATAATACGGGAATATACCTTTCCTTGTATTTTTGTCAACACAATTAAAATGTTTTTAAAACTGACTAAAAATGAGACCCCTTTTTGAATATAAAACTTTAATTATATGAAAATTTGTTAGCAGAAAATGGCTAAAGTTGTGTAGGCAAAAAGAAGTTTCAAAAGAAAAAAGTCCTTTGTGCAGAGTAAAGAAGTTATTTAAGTTTTCAAGATTTTGTTTGGAGTTTGGATCAAAGGAATGGAAAATGTGTTAATTTGAAGAAAACAAAATGTTTATTTTATAAAAGTAAGTCGAAAGCTAAAAGTTATAATTTTTGAATAGCTAAGAAAAGGATAACATCAGGATAATATTGTTTAAATTTAATTCTTTGCGTAATAATGAACTCAGCAACATGTTGCCTGTTTGTATGTGCAACATTTTGATAATTTGCTTAAATATTACCTACTACAGATTATTTTTACTTTTTTTAATTTGTCAATTTATTTTTAATTTGTAATTTCCTATTTTTAGTGAATTTTTCAAAAATTTACTATTTTTAGAGAATTTTTCAAAAATTTACAATTTTTAGTGAATTTTTCAAAAATTTACTATTTTTAGTGAATTTTTTAAAAATTTACTATTTTTAGTGAATTTTTTAAAAATTTGCTATTTTTAGTGAATTTTTCAAAAATTTACTATTTTTAGTGAATTTTTCAAAAATTTACTATTTCTAGTGATTTTTTCAAAAATTTACTATTTTTAGTGAATTTTTAAAAAATTTACTATTTTTAGTGAATTTTTTAAAAATTTACTATTTTAGTGAATTTTTCAAAAATTTACTTTTTTTAGTGAATTTTTCAAAAATTTACTATTTTTCGTGAATTTTTCAAAAATTTACTATTTTTAGTGAATTTTTCAAAAATTTACTATTTTTAGTGAATTTTTCAATAGAAATGTTTGCCTATCGTCAACTTTTCTATAGAAATGTTTGCCTATCGTGAACTTTTCTATAGAAATGTTTGCCTATCGTCAACTTTTCTATAGAAATGTTTGCCTATCGTTAACTTTTCTATAAAATGTTTGCTTATCGCAACTTTTCTATAGAAATGTTTGCCTTTCGTCAACTTTTCTATAGAAGTGTTTGCCTTTCGTCAACTTTTCTATAGAAATATTTGCCTATCGTGAACTTTTCTATAGTAAAGTTTGCCTGTCGTCATCTTTTCTAAGTAAAGTTTGCCTATCGTCAACTTTTCTCTAGTAAAGTTTACCTGTCGTCAACTTTTCTATAATAAAGTTTGCCTATCGTCAAATTTTCTATAGTAAAGTTTGCCTATCGTCAACTTTTCTATAGTAAAGTTTGCCTATCGTCAACTTTTCTATAGTAAAGTTTGCCTATCGTTAACTTTGCTATAGTAAAGTTTGCCTATCGTCAACTTTTCTATAGTAAAGTTTGTCTATCGTCAAGTTTTCTATAGTGAAGATTGACTATCGTCAGCTTTTCTATAGAAATGTTTGCCTATCGTCAACTTTTCTATAGTAAAGTTAGCCTATCGTCAAGTTTTCTATAGTGAAGTTTGCCTATCGTCAACTTTTCTATAGTAAAGTTTACCTATCGTCAACTTTGCTATAGTAAAATTTGCCTATCGTTAACTTTTCGATAGTAAAGTTTGTCTATCCTCAACTTTTCCATAGTAAAGTTTGCTTATCGTCAACTTTTCTATAGTAAAGTTTACCTATCGTCAACTTTTCTATAGTAAAGTTTGCCTATAGTCAACTTTTCTATAGTAAAGTTTGCCTAACAGCAACTTTTCTATAGTGAAGTTTGCCTATCGTCAACTTTTCTATAGTAAAGTTTGCCTATCGTCAACTTTTCTATAGTAAAGTTTGCCTATCGTCAACTTTTCTGTAGTAAAGTTTGCCTATCATAAACTTTTCTATAGTAAAGTTTACCTATCGTCAACTTTTCTATAGTAAAGTTTGCCTATAGTCAACTTTTCTATAGTAAAGTTTGCCTAACGGCAACTTTTCTATAGTAAAGTTTGCCTATCGTCAACTTTACTCTAGTAAAGTTTGCCTATCGTCAAGTTTTCTATAGTAAAGTCTGCCTATCGTCAACTTTGCTATAGTAAAGTTTGCCTATCGTCAAGTTTTCTATAGTGAAGTTTGCCTATCGTCAACTTTTCTATAGAAATATTTGCCTATTGTCAACTTTTCTATAGAAATTTTTGCCTTTCGTCATTTTTTTTATAGAAATTTTTGCCTTTCGTCAACTTTTTTATAGAAATCTTTGCCTTTCATGTACTTTTCTGTAGAAATGTCTTCTTAAGAGAAAAATTCTTCCTACTAATAAAATTTCTATATATTTCCCTCTGACATTTTGTGAAACAGAAAAATTTCCCAACTTTGTATGATTTGTGTTAGTTTTGTTTTTTTTTTGTTTTATATCCTAAAAACTAGACTAGTAATTTTTGGCCATCAACCATCAAAGGACACTCTGGGAAAACAATAATCAAACTAGCCAAAAACAAACTTTTATTTTCTCTAGTTTAGGTTTTTTTTTTGTATTTTTACACTATTTTTAAAAAAGTTTTTCTGTTTTATACATTTTACAGAACCAATATACAATTTTCCCAAAAAAAAAAGAAAACTTTTTTTTTGACAAAAGACAAAGAAAATTAAATAAAAAGTAGAATAAATGAAAATCTGGGGAAAAAAGCTAAAACTTGCAGGAAAACAAGCCATAATATGACCCTAAACTATCATCCAAAGTGGTTAAGCTAAAAAAGACATCGAGAAAAAGGAAACAAAATAGATGTTGAAGGAGACAGGATCATTGACAGAAGAACAAAATAGTGAAAACAAGGACTTTAAAGGAAGAAATTGGGGGCAGGAAGGAGAGTTTTAGGAGTATAGCATACTGACATATTTAACTAAGACTAAAGTGAAGAATAAAGTAAAATAAGAATATGAATCTGTTTAACACTAACACAGATAAATGAGGTTAATGCTAAGGATAATGTAATTGTATTGGTTCCAAAAAAAAAACATGATAATGCACAAAATTTTCTTAATTTTCATTTTCTTTGTCCCTTTCAAGTTAAAATTGTTTAACTAACAATTGTTAACCCGCCATCAAGATGCAACACAAAAAGTTGCAAATACCCCAATTACAAGATGCATCATCACTTCATTGGCAGCAGAAAAAGCAGATCTGGTTGCTTTCAAGCTTCTGGGAGCCAATAAAGAAAAGTTCAAATTTAAAAAAATTGTAGGTCAAAGATTTTTGAAAATAATCTGAAAAGTTTTTTATTAAAGAAAGAAAAAAAACTTAAAAAAAAAAAATTTTTTCTCTGTTCGTTACGCATTTGACTTTTTCCAACGCTAAACGAATTATTGAGAAAAAAAACTTGTGATGTGTTAAATTTTATAATTAAACCACAAAATTCTTACTCATTCTTTTTGCACTTTTGCAATCAACGAATATGTCAGAAAAACTGGAAAAAAAAAAATCCAGAAAGAAATTTCATTCCTTCAGTTTTATTGTTGGTTTAATGTCATCAAACATAATTTTTTTAAACAAAAAAAAAAAAAAAAAGTAAAAAATGATATGAAAGAGGAAAAATTAAACTACTTTTTTGTGTAAAGCCATCACTTCACCACTTTCATTACACTCATTTACACAAACAGAACAGAACCGAAGAGAAAAGACCTACAAGCAGACGGACGGATAGACAGACATCAGCCGGCTTTCGACATTTAATACTTGAACAACAATTTTTCATTTTTCTTTTCAAAAATTCCTGAAAAATTTTTCAGATAGACAAAAATATGGTAAACTAAAATAAAAAAGGCCCAAATATTTCAAATTTTAATATTTCCTAATTTTTTTTTATAGAAAACTTATCACAGTGACAATTTTTTATAGGAAACTTATCACAGTGACAAATTTTCTATAGAAAACTTATCACAGTGAGAAATTTTTTATAGAAAACTTATCACAGTGACAAATTTTCTATAGAAAACTTACCACAGTGACAAATTTTCTATAGAAAACTTATCACAGTGACAAATTTTCTTTAGAAAACTTATCACAGTGATAAATTTTCTATAGAAAACTCATCACAGTGATAAATTTTCTATAGAAAACTCATCACAGTGATAAATTTTCTATACAAAACTCATCACAGTGATAAATTTTCTATAGAAAACTTATCACAGTGACAAATTTTCTTTAGAAAACTTATCACAGCAACAAATTTTCTATAGAAAACTTATCACAGTGACAAATTTTCTATAGAAAATTTATCACAGTGACAAATTTTCTATAGAAAATTTATCACAGTGACAAATTTTCTACAGAAAATTTATCACAGTGACAAATTTTCTGTAGAAAATTTATCACAGTGACAGTTTCTATAGAAAAGTTATCAAAGCAACAAATTTTCTTTAGAAAACTTATCACAGTTACAGATTTTCTAAAGAAAACAAATTTTCTATAAAAAACTTATCACAGTGACAAATTTTCTATAGAAAACTTCTGGCAGTGACAAATTTTCTATAGAAAACTTATCACAGTTTCAGATTTTCTAGAGAAAACTTATCACAGTTATACATTTTCTATACAAAACTTATCACAGTGATAAATTTTCTATAGAAAACAAATCAGTGATAAATTTTCTATAGAAAACTTACCACAGTGATAGATTTTTTAGAGAAAACTTATCACACCAACAAATTTTCTATAGAAAACTTATCACAGTGATAAATTTTCTGTAGAAAACTTATCACAGTGACAAATTTTCTATGGAAAACTTATCACAGGAACAAATTTTTTTTAGAAAATTTATCACAGTGACAAATTTTCTATAGAAAACTTATCACAGTGACAAATTTTCTATAGAAAACGTATCACAGTGACAAATTTTCTATAGAAATGACTTTTTATATTGAAATGTCATCATATCGTCAACTTTCCTCTGGTAAAATTTACCTATCGTCAACATTTGTATAGTTAAGTTTGCCTATCGTCAACTTTTCTATAGTAAAGTTGCTTATCGTCAACTTTTCTATAGTAAAGTTTGCCTATCGTCAACTTTTCCATAGTAAAGTTTGCCTATTGTCATTTTTTTGAACAAAATTGAAATTTCTTCCTTTTTGCTTTCCTGCCAACCATATATTTTTATGTATATTGTATTCACATAAGTTCTTTCATGCATTAAATGTCATAAAATGCAATTAATTTAAGTCATTTTCACAATTTTTATTTAAATATCTTTTTTTCTTCTGTCACATCAAACACATGCAACAAGAGCTCTCCCTCTGGAAAGTGACGACTACTCCCAACAAAAGGGAATTGTCGTCAGAATTTTAATTCGATTAAAAATTATGGGAAATATTGTTGAAACGAAATTTATGGGCATAAATTTTATATATAAGGGAAACTGTATAAAACGTAAAATTTTGGACAAGTTGTCACTGTGATAAGTTTTCTATAGAAAATTTGTCACTGTGATAAGTTTTCTATAAAAAAGATTGTCACTGGGATACATTTCTATACGAAATTTGTCACTGATATAAGTTTTCTATAAAAAATTTGTCACTGTGATAAGTTTTCTATAGAAAATTTGTCACTGTGATAAGTTTTCTATAAAAAAGATTGTCACTGGGATACATTTTTATACGAAATTTGTCACTGATATAAGTTTTCTATAAAAAATTTGTCACTGTGATAAGTTTTCTTTAGAAAATTTGTCACTGTCATATCTTTTCTATAGAAAATTTGTCACTGTGATAAGTTTTCTATTAAAAAATTGTTACTGCAAGAAGTTTTCTATAAAAAATTTGTCACTGTGATAAGTTTTCTATAGAAAAATTGTCACTGTGATAAGTTTTCTATAGAAAGTTTGTCACTGTGATAAGTTTTCTATAAAAAAATTGTCACTGCAAGAAGTTTTCTATAGAATATTTTCACTGTGATAAGTTTTCTATAGAATATTTTTCACTGTGATAAGTTTTCTATAGAATATTTTTCACTGTGATAAGTTTTCTATAGAAGATTTATCACTGTAATAAGTTTTCGAAAGAAAATTTGTCGCTGTGATAAGTTTTCTATAGCAAATTTGTCACTGTGATAAGCTTGCTATAGAAAATTTGTTACTGTGATAAGTTTTCTATAGAAAATTTGTCACTGTGATAAGTTTTCTATAGCAAGTTTGTCACTGTGATAAGTTTTCGATAGAAAATTTGTCACTGTGATAAGTTTTCGATAAAAAATTTGTCGCTGTGATATGTTTTGTAGAAAATTATTTTAGCAAAATTTATAAATATTTATTTTTGACATTTCGCAAACATAATTTTATTTGTTTTAAGTGAAAACTTATCATAAAAAATTACCTTTTTTATGTCTTGAAATTTTATTTCTTCTTTAATTTCATTTCTCAACACCTGCAAGCTGCTCCCTGTCTGTCTGTCTACTCTGGTAGAATCTTTAAGAAAAAAGTTTTGAATCCGAAAATTTATTCAAATGTCTTAAGAAATAAGAAAAAACTGTCACAGGAGTAAATAGTAAATATGACAAACGTAAATTTTCATCGTCCTTAAAAACACATTCTGACATAAAATTTAACTTCCCAGTGCTCGTGAGAGTATGTTGAGCATTAAACACACACACACACATTCAAATACTTAAACATTATTTGGAATATAAAAATTTCGGCAACACCTGATGCCCGTGTTTTAAATTTATTTAACATTTTCTTTTGATTTTTATTTTCCTTTCATGAATATTCCCAGGATTATAACTTTTTGAATTGTAGCAAAAGGAATGGAAAAAAAACTCATGTAAATTTTTAGTTTTTCATGGGAAGACAAAGAAAATTTTGGAACATAAAAATAGCATTCAATATTTTAAATTTTTAATATATTTTTTTATACATGTTTATAAATTTCCTTTTTTTTATTTTCAGGTAAGCTTTTGAAAAATTAAGAGACTAAATCAGTTTTTAAGGTAATAATATTTTATAATTCCTTATAATTCCCGTTTACCTTTTTAAGTAGACTTATTTTGATAAGTTAAGCAAAAAAGCAAACGAGAATTATAAACAATTTGGTCATATTTCTTTGCTTTAGCTATTATTTTCCTCTTTCCTGTATCTCTTAAATAATTTGTAAATGTTATGCAAATCATTGCAAATGAGTTCCTTACATATCCTTGATATACATATGTATATGTGAACATCTTTATGTTAGTAGGTTGTCCTTTATGCATATATTTCATATGTAGACTCTTAAGAAATTAAAATAAAAAAATATATTAAAAGTCAGAAAAAAACGGAGATTCACTTGTAAAACAAAATGAATCAAAAATTTATTTGCGATTTGGCTGATGAAAAGAAAACGGCAACGAGGACAAAATATGGTAAATTTCTGACATTAAATGCAAGTTAAAGGTCTGTCTGCTTGTCTGTCTTTCCAACTGTCTACAGCCGCGAGAAAAATAGCTTTAAATCATAAAAAACCTAAAGAATATTTAAAAATTTAATTTGAACTCAAAATTTTAGTTCTAAAATGTTATTTAGTGAAAGAGTTAAAGATAGGCAAAGATTTCTATAGAAAAGTTGTCGATAGGTAAACTTTACTATGGAAAAGTTGATGATAGGCAAACTTTTCTAAAGAAAACTTGACGATAGGTAAATTCTTCTAAAGAAAAGTTGACGATAGGCAACTTTTTCTAAAGAAAAGTTGACGACAGGCAAACTTTTCTAAAGAAAAGTTGACGATAGGCAAACTTTTCTAAAGAAAAGTTGCAATAGGCAAACTTTTCTAAAGAAAAGTTGACGATAGGCAAACTTTTCTAAAGAAAAGTTGACGATAGGCAAACTTTTCTAAAGAAAAGTTGACGATAGGCAAACTTTTCTAAAGAAAAGTTGACGATAGGCAAACTTTTCTAAAAAAAAGTTGACTATAGGAAAACTTTTCTAAAGAAAAGTTGACGATAGGCACACTTCTCTAAAGAAAAGTTGACGAAAGGCAAACTTTTCTAAAGAAAACTTGACGATAGGCAAACTTTTCTAAAGAAAACTTGACGATAGCAAACTTTTCTAAAGAAAACTTGACGATAGGCAAACTTTTCTAAAGAAAAGTTAACGATAGGCAAACTTTAGGTAAACTTTACTATGGAAAAGTTGATGATAGGCAAACTTTTCTAAAGAAAAGTTGACGATAGGTAAATTCTTCTAAAGAAAAGTTGACGGTAGGCAATTTTTTCTAAAGAAAAGTTGACGACAGGCAAACTTTTCTAAAGAAAAGTTGACGATAGGCAAACTTTTCTAAAAAAAAGTTGACTATAGGAAAACTTTTCTAAAGAAAAGTTGACGATAGGCAAACTTTTCTAAAGAAAAGTTGACGATAGGCAAACTTTTCTAACGAAAAGTTTACAATAGGCAAACTTTTCTAAAGAAATGTTTACGATAGGCAAACTTTACTATAGAAAAGTTGACGAAAGAAAAGTTGACGATAGGCAAACTTTTTTACAGAAGAGTTGACGATAGGCAAATTTTTTTACAGAAAAGTTGACGATAGGCAAACTTTTCTAAAGAAAAGTTGATGATAGGCAAACTTTTCTAAAAAAAGTTGATGAAAGGTAAACTTTTCTAAAGAAAAGTTTACGATAGGCAAACTTTTCTAAAGAAAAGTTGATGATGGGCAAACTTTTCTTAAGAAAAGTTGACGATAGGCAAACTTTTCTTAAGAAAAGTTGACGATAGGCAAACTTTTCTTAAGAATAGTTGACGATAGGCAAACTTTTCTTAAGAAAAGTTAACGGCAGGCAAACTTTACTATAGAAAGGCTGACGACAGACAAACTTTACTATAGAAAAGTTGACGACAGGCAAACTTTACTACAGAAAAGTTGACGACAGGCAAACTTTACTATAGAAAAGTTGACGACAGGCAATTTATCACGGTGATAATTTTCCAAAAAATTTTCGCTGTGATAAGTTTTCTATAGAAATTTTGTCTCTGTGATTAGTTTCCTATACAAAATTTGTCACTTTGATAAGTTTTCCATGGAAAATTTGTCATTGTACTAAGTTATCTATAGAAAATTTGTCACTCTAATAAGTTTTCTTTAAAAAATTAGTCACTCTAATAAGTTTTCTATAGAAAATTTGTCACTGTGATAAGTTTTCTATAGAAAATTAATCACTGTGAAAAGTTCTCTTTTGAAAATTTATCACTGTGATAAGTTTTTTATAGAAAATTTATCACTGTGATAAGTTTTCTATGTAAAATTTATCACTGCGAAAAGTTTTCTATAGAAAATTTATCACCGTGATAAGTTTTCTATAAAAAATTTATCACTGTGATAAGTTTTCTATAGAAAATTTATCACTGTGATAAGTTTTCTATAGAAAATTTATCACTGTGATAAGTTTTCTATAGAAAATTTATCACTGTGATAAGTTTTCTATAGAAAATTTATCACTGTGATAAGTTTTCTATAGAAAATTTATCACTGTGGTAAGTTTTCTATAGAAAATTTATCACTGTGATAAGTTTTATATAGAAAATTTATCACTGTGATAAGCTTTTTATAGAAAACTTATCACTGTGATAAATTTTCTATAAATTATTTATCGCTGTGATAAGTTTTCCTAGAAAATTTGTAGATGTGATAAGGTTTAAAGAAAATTTATCACTGTGATAAGTTTTGTATAGAAAATTTATCACTGTGATAAGTTTTCTATAGAAAATTTATCACTGTGATAAGTTTTCTATAAAAAATTTATCACTGTGATAAGTTTTCTATAGAAAATTTATCACTGTAATAAGTTTTCTTTAAAAAATTTATCACTGTGATAAGTTTTCTTTAGAAAATGTATCACAGTGATAAGTTTTCTTGAGAAAATTTATAACTGTGATATGTTTTCTTTATAAAATGTATCACTATGATTAGTTTTCTCGAGAAATGTTTCACAGTGATACGTTTTCTCTAGAATATTTATAACTGTGATAAGTTTTCTTTAGAAACATTATCACTGTGATAAGTCATCACTACAGAATTTCTTTGGTTGTATCATTTTTTTATTTCAATTTCTTGTTTCTTATTAAAAATTTTTGTTTTAAATAAATTCGTAAATCTGCCTTAAACTCCATAATATTCAATTTACCATAATATTGTCTTATAAACTTTTTCGAGCTAAAAGATTTTCTTCCTCATACTTTTAGTATAAAACTGCATACAATTTAAGTTTTTTTTCTTTGTGTTAAAAAAAACAAGAAGGAACTCTATAAAATGTTTGTTATCAGTAGAAAGAATATGCATATTTTATGCTCATGTTATGCCATCAGTAGAAATAAAAGAACTAAAATTTACGAAAAAAAAGTATCAACAACTGAAAAGAAATCCAATTACAATATAAAACAATGTAAAAATAAAAAAAAAGGAAAACTATTTCCAAAAATTTTTCAGACGACAAAATGGAGAAGGCAGATCGAGTTGTAATACCGCAAATGTTTGTAAAAAAAAAAAAAAATAAAAAATATCTTTCCCTTAGCATTTGTTAAGGACCAAAAGGAGCAAGAGAAAAATAAACTTTTTACAGTTTTTTTTTTTTATTTTTTCTGTTAAGCAATTGTTTGCGTATTATACAAGAAGAAAAATAATATTAACAATTTATTAACTTGTTTCATTATTTAACCGAGTAATGAAATTACATTAAATTGTGAAAAGTTTGGAGCGGAAAAATTTGTAAAAATAGTAAAATAAGTCGGAAATATGGGGAAACAACATAAAGAATTAAATTTCTATTTAGAAAAATTCATTCATATTGAAGAAATTTTGTTAATGTTACTAAATATTTTAAATATACTAATTTTCCTGACATATCAGATTTTGTTATATAAATGTATAAAAAAGGTTTGAAATATCCTGCAAGTGAAGTTTTTATACACTCAAACTTAAACATTTATTTATATTTTGAAATTTTTCATATTAAATAATTTTCGTAAATATGACAAAATTTTAGTTAGTCTCTAAAATTCTTATGATATGTAAGAATTGTTTTCCTATCGTCAACTTTTCTATAGAAATGTATGCCTATCCTCAATTAAGTTTTTTATCTTTCACTTTTGTTTAGAAATAAATGAAATTTTATATTTTTTGTTTATAAATTTCAATTTAAATTTTTAATGAAAATAAACTTTCTTGAGCTCTTGAAGTCAAAATGCATTTGATATTTAAACAATATGTTAAGAGTAATTACGATTTAAAATCTTGATTATAAGTTATATTCATGCATTTATTTACTTAAGATATAAAATATTTAATCCTTTTTTATTTACCCTTTTCTAAATCATTTAAAGCAAAATTATCAATCTAATAGGATATAAGAAAAATAATTTTTTTTCAGTTTTGTATCTTAAATTTATTATAAATAACAAAACAATTCTAAACTCCTTTAAGAAGACTAAAAATTTATGGATGAAAATCACTTAAATTTATTGTTCAATTTAAACAATTATTGATTAGTTTTATCGTTGCTCCACTGTAGCTTGTCAAGTTTTAGGCTCTTTAGCAAATCCTCTCAAGTTTATGACAAATTCTTTAATATTTACTTATTTCTTCTCATAAAATAGTTTTCTTATTTGTCTTGTATTATTTTACAGATTTTCATTTTGAAAAAAAAAAAAATAATAAGAAAATTGTATTAAGTTTTCTCGTTTCTGTTAAGATGTCAAACCAAAATGTTGACCTAAATTTTAATATTTTTCTTTCCGTTTTTCTTTTTTGAGCCACAAGTAAAAGAATAAATTTGTTTTAATGTCTGTCTGTCTATTTAACTAAAGAACTGAATGCATTTATGCAATTCCAAATGACTTAAGGAAAAAGACAAGTTTGTTATGCATTTCTATAAGCAAAAATGTTAAAAAGGGTAACTAAAATTTAGTCAAATTTACGAAAATTCTTTTCTTTAATATTCTATAAATTTTTTTTTTTAATTTTCTATAAAAATAAGAAATTTTTTAAAAATTTCCTATAAAAATTAAATTCTTTTAAAATTTCTAATATAATTAAAAAAATTTTGAAAAATTTCATATAAAAATAAGAAATTTTTGAAAAATTTCCTTTAAAAATAAGAAAATTTTGAAAGATTTCCTATAAAAATAAGAAATTTTTGAAAAATTTCCTATAAAAATTAGACTTTTTTGAAAAATTGCCTATAAAAATAAGAAATTTTTGAAAAAATTTCTAAAAAAATAAGAAATTTTTGAAAAGTTTCCTATAAAAATAAGAAATTTTTGAAAAATTTCCCATAAAAATAAGAAATTTTTAAAAAATTTCCTATAAAAAGAAGAAATTTTTGAAAAGTTTTCTATCAAAATAAGAACATTTTGGAAAATTTCTTATAAAAATAAGAAAATTTTGAAAAATTTCCCATAAAACTAAGAAATTTTTGAAAAATTTTCTAAAAAAATAAGAAATTTTTGAAAAATTTCCTATAAAAATAAGAAATTTTTGAAAAGTTTTCTATAAAAGTAAGAAATTTTTAAAAAATTTCCTATAAAAATAGGAAATTTTTGAAAAATTTCTTACTTTTATACAAAATTTTACAAAAATTTCTTATTTTTATAAAAATACAAATTTTTGAAAAATTTCCTAGAAAAATACAATTTTTTTTTTAATTTCTATAAAAATAAGAAAATTTTGGAAAATTTCCTATAAAAATAAGAAAATTTTAAAAAAATTTCCTATAAAAATAAAAAATTTTTTAAAAATTTTCTAAAAAAAAAAAAGAAATTTTTCCTATAAAAATAGGAAATTTTTGAAAATTTTCCTATAAAATAAGAAAGTTTTGAAAAATTTCCTATAAAAATAAGAAATTTTTGAAAAAATTTCCATAAAAATAAGAAATTTTTGAAAAATTTCCTATAAAAATAAGAAATTTTTGAAAAATTTCCTATAAAATTAAGAAATTTTTGAAAAGTTTCCTATAAAAGTAAGAAATTTTTGAAAAGTTTCCTATAAAAGTAAGAAATTTTTAAAAAATTTCCTATAAAAATAAGAAATTTTTGAAAAATTTTCTAAAAAAATAAGAAGTTTTTGAAAATGTTCCTATAAAAATAAGAAATTTTTGAAAAATTTCCTATAAAAATAAGAAAGTTTTGAAAAATTTCCTATAAAAATAAGAAAAGTTTCCTAAAAAAATAAAAAATTTTTGAAAAATTTCCTATAAAAATAAGAAATTTTAAAAAAATTTCCTATAAAAAGAAGAAATTTTTGAAAAATTTTATGTAAAAATAAGAAAATTTTGGAAAATTTCTTATAAAAATAAAAAAATTTTGAAAATGTTCCCATAAAAATAAGAAAATTTTGACAAATTTCCTATAAAAATAAGAAACTTTTAAAAAATTTCCTAAAAAAAAAGACATTTTTGAAAAATTTCCTATAAAAATAAGAAATTTTTGAAAAATTTCCTATAAAAATAAGAAATTTTTGAAAAATTTCCTATAAAAATAAAAAATCTTAAAAAAAATTTCCTACAATAAATTTTTAAAAAATTTCCTATAAAAAATTTGAAAAATTTCCTAAAAAATAAGAAATTTTTGAAAAAATTTCCTATAAAAATAAGAAATTTTTGAAAGATTTCCTATAAAAATAGAAAATTTTTGAAAAATTTCTTATAAAAATAAGAAATTTTTGAAAAATTTCCTATAAAAATAAGAAATTTTTAAAAAATTTCCTTAAAAAAATAAGAAATTTTTGAAAAATTTCCTTTCATTCTTCTTTTGCTCAAAATGTCATATTTTCTTCTTCTCTAGAATTTATTTTTTTATATCATATAATTTTTCCAATTAAAACTGATAACAGACAATTTAATTGAATTTCAATGACTTGGGGTCATATTTAAAAATAAATATAAGTTTTTCTTAAAGAAACTCAACAAACAAAAAGAAAAGATGCTTCCAAGCCATTATCCTGCCCCAAAAACGATACAAATTACACTTTTCTTAAATTTTGCCAATTTCTTTGGCATTAATGGGTTCTTTTTCTACTTTTGCCATTCCTGGAATCTTTAGACTGGATATCAATTTTGCCCGCGGCTCAAAAAGAAAAGAAACTTTAAACACCAAAATTGCTTTTCTTAAGGAGTAAATTTTGCATTGAATTGCAAGAGTTCATTTAAAGGATAATTTACAAAAATAATAGGAAATATAAAAAAATATTCATTATTGTTTAAGGCATACAAATTGGGACCAGTTTAAATATGTAGAACTTAAATTTTGTTATTATTTGAACAATTTTGTTAGTTGCTTTAACATTTTCTTTTTTTCACTTTTATCTCTCTCCCCTTTTTTAGAATTGGCAATTTTGTATTTAATGTCAAGCAATTTGTTTGCTCTAGTTTAAATTGTGTAATAATAAAAGCTTTTTTTATTGCCAATCATTTTCTTTTATTATTAACTCATACGAGTCGCTCAGTCATTTTGAAATTTAAAATTTTTCTATATCAGCGCGCCCTAAAGTATGCTTCACAAGTTGTTGTGTGCATTTGTTTTAGCAAAAAAGGGGGATTTTTTAATTTATTTGATATAATTTCTGTTTAAATGACTTTGTTGTTATTAGAAAAATGATAGAACAAATATAAGATTTTTTTAAATTTGCTATAAAAATGGGAGATTTTTGAAAAAGTCCTATAAAAATAACAAATTTTTGAAAAATTTGTTGAAAAAAACATTTTTAGAAAATTAAAATTCTATAAAAATAGGAAATTTTTGAAAAATTTCCTATAAAAATAGGAAATTTTTGAAAAATTTCCTATAAAAATAGGAAATTTTTGAAAAATTTCCTATAAAAATAGGAAATTTTTGAAAAATTTCCTATAAAAATAGGAAATTTTTGAAAAATTTCCTATAAAAATAGGAAATTTTTGAAAAATTTCTTTAAAAAAATATGAAATTTTTGAAAAATTTCTTTAAAAAAATAGGACATTTTTGAAAAATTTTCTATAAAAGTAAGAAATTTAAAAAAAAAAATTCCTATTAAAATAAGAAATTTTTGAAAAATTTCCTATAAAAATAAGAAATTTTTGAAAAATTTCCTATAAAAATAGGAAATTTTTGAAAAATTTCCTATAAAAATAGGAAATTTTTGAAAAATTTCCTATAAAAATAGGAAATTTTTGAAAAATTTCCTATAAAAATAGGAAATTTTTGAAAAATTTCCTATAAAAATAGGAAATTTTTGAAAAATTTCCTATAAAAATAGGAAATTTTTGAAAAATTTCCTATAAAAATAGGAAATTTTTGAAAAATTTCCTATAAAAATAGGAAATTTTTGAAAAATTTCCTATAAAAATAGGAAATTTTTGAAAAATTTCCTATAAAAATAGGAAATTTTTGAAAAATTTCCTATAAAAATAGGAAATTTTTGAAAAATTTCCTATAAAAATAGGAAATTTTTGAAAAATTTCCTATAAAAATAGGAAATTTTTGAAAAATTTCCTATAAAAATAGGAAATTTTTGAAAAATTTCCTATAAAAATAGGAAATTTTTGAAAAATTTCCTATAAAAATAGGAACATTTTGAAAAATTTCCTATAAAAATAAGAAATTTTTGAAAAATTTCCTATAAAAATAGGAAATTTTTGAAAATTTCCTATAAAAATAGGAAATTTTTGAAAATTTCCTATTAAAATAGGAAATTTTTGAAAATTTCCTATAAAAATAGGAAATTTTTGAAAATTTCCTATAAAAATAGGAAATTTTTGAAAAATTTCCTATAAAAAATAGGAAATTTTTGAAAAATTTCCTATAAAAAATAGGAAATTTTTGAAAAATTTCCTTTAAATACAGGAAATTTTGGAAAAAATTCCTATAAAAATAAGAAATTTTTGAAAAATTTTTATTTTTTTTTAATTTATAATTTTTATAAGAAATTTTTCAAGAATTTTTTATTTTTATAAACAATTTTCAAGGATTTTTTTTATAAGAAATTTTTCAAAAATTTTTTATTTTTATAGGAAGTTTTGGAAAAATTTCTTATTAAAATAAGAAAATTTTTGGAAAATGTTCTATTAAAAACGGAAATTTTTGAAAAATGTCCTATTAGAAAAGGAAATTTTTTTAAAATTTCCTATAAAAAAAAAAAAACATTTTTGAAAAATTTCTTTTAAAAATAAGAAATTTTTAAAAAAAAATTCTTATAAAAATAAGAAATTTTTGAGAAATTTCTTATAAAAATTAGAAATTTTTTGAGAAAAAAAATCGTATAAAAATAAAATATTTTTGAAAAATTTCCTATAAAAATAAGAAATTTTTGAAAAATTTCCTTAAAGAAGTAAGAAATTTTTGAAAATTTCCTTAAAAAATAAGAAATTTGTGAAAAAATGTTTAGTTTAAAATATTAATGTAATTTGTTTGCTGGGCTGTTGTCTATTCAATCACATGCAAGTCATTCCCATTCATATATATAATTTTTGTTTGCGCTCTAAAGTATGCTGCATAAAATATCATCATTTAACATCAAATTTCCGTTAAAATTTTTCTCACACAATATTTTTCATCGTATTCTTTGCTTAAATTTAATGTTAAGTTTAACAAAACAAATTTTTTTTATATATTTTTTTAACAAAAATTATTCCTTTTTCCCAGTTTAATGTTAAGTTAAGTTTAACAAAAAATTATTTCTTTTTCCTCCCAGATTTTCTTAAGCAAAAAAACTAAAATTTTATTCATATGTGCTAGAGATTTTCTTTCTTTTTTTTTGTGAAATGAAGGAAAGAAAAAAAGTTGAAAAAAGCCAACAAAGTGCAAATATTGTATAAGAAAATGTAAAACTAAAACGTTTTTGATGTTCCTGCCATAAGTGGTGTAATATCGTTATATATATGAAGAAAATCATTACATTCCAAAATACAAAAGTGTGTGCTTTTTTTGTTAAAAGTAGTTAGTCGTTGTGCCATTGTGCAAAAAATTTGTTATGAAGATGATGTTACAGATGTTGCATATGCATATAAGAAGTGTAAAATTGTTGATGATATGACATTTTAAGTATAAGGAAATATTGCAGGTTTTCCTTGGTTAAATAAACATTTTCCTGAAAATAATTTAAATTTTGTTGTTGTATGTATGTATATCAAGTAGATTTTCTCAACCACTTGACAGCTGCTTTTCAAAATGAAAATTAATATTTTAGCCACAAAAACCCTATACATTATATTACAATATTGAGATTTATTTAAAGAAAATCTATTTTAATTTATCCTTATTATATTCAAAGTAAATGCTTTTGGTGAAAATTTGGTAAATCTTGGGAAAAGCTTTTATAACTCTATATTTTCCCCACAAAAAACTTTCAAATATCTAAGTTTGTTAACAATTGTAAAGTCATTCTGCAGAGATTCTTTCTAACTCTCACAATTTATAATTATTAACAGATTTATTCTAGGATTTTCTAATCTAACTTTTTCCTATCACTCCTAACTATCATAATTTCTATGAAAATCTTACCCAGCTTTCTCTTATACACATGCATTAACAAAATAATTATGATTAAAACTGTTTACACACACTCACACACACACACACATCATCCCCATCACAGAATATGACAATAGGAAATAAAAGGAAGTGTAAAAGAGGAAACATGTATAGACATTAGAAATGTGTGTGTGTAACAACATTTGTTTCTAAGCTAATGTCAACTCCTAGCTGTAATAAATAATCCACAGATAAATATAAACTAAAATTAATAATTTCTAGACATGTTTTTCATACCAAAAATAATAATAGTAATAATATTCTCGTATATATCAGCATAAATTTTATAATTTTTGTCATGAAAATCATAATTTATACTTCAATTTTGTAGAAGATACATCAGCTAAAAAGTTTTATTAACTTCAATCCCATTGTGGCACATCATCATGATCATGATGTCGATGATGATGGTGCTACTTTTAATTAGTATTTGGTTAGTTTATTTCGAGTCCATTCAAATAATAGATAGAAAAGTTGGAATTCATATGATGGGAAAATTGGGAATCAAAGCAATAAATCAATAAATTTTGATAGTATAAAGAAAAGCTTTCCAAGCAAAAATCCTATGAAGACTTCGAATATTGCTTTGGCTTTGATTTTGACCATGATTTTGACTATAATTTTGACCATGACTTAGACTATGACTTGGACTATGACTAATACTATCAGCTAGAGTATGACTTAGACTATGACATAGATTATGACCTAGACTATGACATTGACTACGACTATGATTTAGACTATAACTTAAACTATAACTTAGACTGGGACTTATAATATGGTTTAGACTATGACTTATGCTATGCCTTATAATGACTTAGACTATGACTTCAACTATGACTTAGACTATGATTTAGACTGTGACTTAGACTATGACTTAGACTATGACTTAGACTATGACTTAGACTATGACTTAGACTATGACTTAGACTATGACTTAGACTATGACTTAGACTATGACTTAGACTATGACTTAGACTATGACTTAGACTATGACTTAGACTATGACTTAGACTATGACTTTGACTATGACTTAGACTATGACTTAGACTATGACTTAGACTATGACTTAGACTATGACTTAGACTATGACTTAGACTATGACTTAGACTATGACTTAGACTATGACTTAGACTATGACTTAGACTATGACTTAGACTATGACTTAGACTATGACTTAGACTATGACTTAGACTATGACTTAGACTATGACTTAGACTATGACTTAGACTATGAATTAGACTATGACTTAGACTATGATTTAGACTATGACTTACATTACGACTTAGACTATGACTTAGACTATGACTAAGAATACGGCTTAGACTATGACTTAGACTATGACTTAGACTATGACTTAGACTATGACTTAGACTATGACTGAGACTATGACTTAGACTATGACTTAGACTATGACTTAGACTATGACTTAGACTATGACTTAGACGATGACTTAGACTATGACTTAGACTATGACTTAGACTATGACTTAGACTATGACTGAGACTATGACTAAGTTAAAGTGTAAGTTAATTTTTATATGGAAAAATTTGTATATAGAAAAAAAAATTATGGAAAAATTTTCGGTACAAAATTTTTATAGAAAAATTTTCGGTACAAAATTTTTATAAAAAAATTTTCGGTACAAAATTTTTATAGAAAAATTTTCGGTACAAAATTTTTATAGAAAAATTTTCGGTACAAAATTTTTATAGAAAAATTTTCGGTACAAAATTTTTATAGAAAAATTTTCGGTACAAAATTTTTTTAGAAAAATTTTCAGTCAAAAATTTTAATAGAAAAATTTTCAGTCAAAAATTTTTATAGAAAAATTTTCAGTCAAAAATTTTTATAGAAAAATTTTCAGTCAAAAATTTTTATAGAAAAATTTTCAGTCAAAAATTTTTACAGAAAAATTTTCAGTCAAAAATTTTTATAGAAAAATTTTCAGTCAAAAATTTTTATAGAAAAATTTTCAGTCAAAAATTTTTATAGAAAAATTTTCAGTCAAAAATTTTTATAGAAAAATTTTCAGTCAAAAATTTTTATAGAAAAATTTTCAGTCAAAAATTTTTATAGAAAAATTTTCAGTCAAAAATTTTTATAGAAAAATTTTCAGTAAAAAATTTTTAATAAAAAATTTTCAGTAAAAAATTTTTAATAAAAAATTTTCAGTAAAAAATTTTTAATAAAAAATTTTTAGTCAAAAATTTTTATAGAAAAATTTTCGGTCAAAAATTTTTATAGAAAAATTTTTGGTCAAAAATTTTTATAGAAAAATTTTCGGTCAAAAATTTTTATAGAAAAATTTTCGGTCAAAAATTTTTATAGGAAAATTTTCGGTCAAAAATTTATATAGGAAAATTTTCGGTCAAAAATGTTTATAGAAAAATTTTTGGTCAAAAACTTTTATAAAAAAATTTTCGGTCAAAAATTTTTACAAAAAATTTTCGGTCAAAAATTTTTACAAAAAAATTTTCGGTCAAAAATTTTTATAGAAAAATTTTCGGTCAAAAATTTTTCTAAAAAAATTTTCGGTCAAAAATTTTTATAGAAAAATTTTCGGTTAACAATTTTTATAGAAAAATTTTCGGTTAACAATTTTTATAGAAAAATTTTCGGTCAAAAATTTTTGTAGAAAAATTTTCGGTCAAAAATTTTTATTAAAAAATTTTCGGTCAAAAATTTTTATAGAAAAATTTTCGGTTAACAATTTTATAGAAAAATTTTCGGTTAACAATTTTTATAGAAAAATTTTCGGTTAACAATTTTTATAGAAAAATTTTCGGTTAACAATTTTTATAGAAAAATTTTCGGTCAAAAATTTTTATAGAAAAATTTTCGGTCAAAAATTTTTATAAAAAAATTTTCGGTCAAAAATTTTTATAGAAAAATTTTCGGTTAACAATTTTTATAGAAAAATTTGCGGTTAACAATTTTTATAGAAAAATTTTCGGCTAACAATTTTTATAGAAAAATTTTCGGTTAACAATTTTTGTAGAAAAATTTTCTGTCAAAAATTTTTATAGAAAAATTTTCGGTCAAAAATTTTATAGAAAAATTTTCGGTCAAAAATTTTTATAGAAAAATTTTCGGTCAAAAATTTTTATAGAAAAATTTTTGATAGAAAAATTTTCGGTCAAAAATTTTTATAGAAAAATTTTCGGTCAAAAGTTTTTATAAAAAAATTTTCGGTCAAAAATTTTTATAGAAAAATTTTCGGTTAACAATTTCTATAGAAAAGTTTTCGGTCAAAAATTTTTATAGAAAAATTTTCGGTCAAAAATTTGTATAGAAAAATTTTCGGTCAAAAATTTTTATATAGAAACTTTTATATAAAAAAATTTTTCTTCAAAAATTTTTATAGAGAAAAATTTTGGGTCAAAAATTTTTATATAGAAAAATTTTTCTTCAAACATTTTTATATAGAAAAATTTTCGGTCAAAAATGTTTATATAGAAAAATTTTCGGTCAAAAATTTTTATATAGAAAAATTTTCGGTCAAAAATTTTTATACAGAAAAATTTTCGGTCAAAGATTTATATATGATAAAATTTTCGGTCAAAAATTTTTATATAGAAAAATTTTTATATAGAAAAATTTTCGGTGAAAAATTATTATATAGAAAAATTTTCGGTCAAAAATTTTTATATTGAAAAATTTTCGGTGAAAAATTTTTATATAGAAAAATTTTTGGTGAAAAATTTTTATATAGAAAAATTTTCGGTCAAAGATTTATATATGATAAAATTTTCGGTCAAAAATTTTTATATAGAAAAATTTTTATATAGAAAAATTTTCGGTGAAAAATTATTATATAGAAAAATTGTCGGTCAAAAATTTTTATATAGAAAAATTTTCGGTCAACAATTTTCATATAGAAAAATTTTCGGTCAACAATTTTTATATAGAAACATTTTCTGTCAACAATTTTTATATAGAAAAATTTTCGGTCAAAAATTTTTATATAGAAACATTTTCGGTCAAAAATTTTTATATAGAAACATTTTCGGTCAAAAATTTTTATATAGAAAAATTTTCGGTCAAAAATTTTTATATAGAAAAATTTTTGGTCAAAAATTTTTATTTAGAAAAATTTCCGGTCAAAAATTTTTATATAGAAAAATTTTCGGTCAAAAATTTTTATATAGAAAAATTTTCGGTCAAAAATTTTTATATAGAAAAATTTTCGGTCAAAAATTTTTATATAGAAAAATTTTCGGTCAAAAATTTTTATATAGAAAAATTTTCGGTCAAAAATTTTTATATAGAAAAATTTTCGGTCAAAAATTTTTATATAGAAAAATTTTCGGTCAAAAATTTTTATATAGAAAAATTTTCGGTCAAAAATTTTTATATAGAAAAATTTTCGGTCAAAAATTTTTATATAGAAAAATTTTCGGTCAAAAATTTTTATATAGAAAAATTTTCGGTCAAAAATTTTTATATAGAAAAATTTTCGGTCAAAAATTTTTATATAGAAAAATTTTCGGTCAAAAATTTTTATATAGACTTAGACTATGACTTTTTCGTTCTTCTGTTTTATTTTATAATTCTTAGGTTTTGAAAAAAAAAAAAAAATGGTGTGATTTTATGTAATTAGAGCAAATTGTTACTATTTCCTTCAGTCGTAAGGCAAACTCCTTTTTTTAGACGATGTAAATGTTCTTTCCCAGTTCAAAAGCGTATTTCGTTTTATTTTTATTCGTGTTTTCAGAATTAAATTTTTTCTACTCTCGACATAATCGCAATATCCTTTTTTGTCTCTCTGTTGTCCTTTCGGCTGCATCCTCTTGCAATTACCATACAAATATAAATGTACTCGTATGAATGGATGACTAGATTGTTGGCAGTTAGTTTCAGTTTTTTTTATATATAAATTTTTTTGCGAAACGTTTTTAGATTTTTCTATTTTTGTGGAATATGTTTGGAGAAGCTTAGGAGGAGGATGTGTGAAATGAGAACTAAACAAAACGGATGTCACGCGATGATTTGTATCCGTTTTTTGTATGATTTTTCCTCTATTTTTTTGCTGTTGCTGCTGCCATTTGTATGTGAACAGTTAATTTCATTTTGTGAAACATGTTCGGAATATCAAATAATCTTAAAACTTTTGCATGTAAAGTTTTGAGTAAGGAAATACTAGGAACAGGTTGTATTTTTTTGCAGTTTGTAAATTTAAGGAAAGTGGGTGTAGAGTATTTGCAAAGTTGAATTTATTAATTACGAATTTTTTTAGGGTTATGGAAAGTTGGTGCAATGGTAAAGTTAAGGTTCTACAACATTTGATATTTATTTGCTTAATTTTTCTATTTTTAGAAAAATATTTATTTCTTTCTAAAATAGATTTTATATGATGAATTACCTATTCGACCTTACATTGTCTTTACGAAATTATTTTTCTCATTTTTTTTTCTAATTCCTCCTACAAATCTATTACTATCTCCATAAATATTCTACAATTTACCCAAAACTTCTGTATTTTTTTTTTCTTTTCGTAATTTACCCAAAAATATGATTTCACTTAATTATCAAAAACTTTACTCTTCATATGTTACTTTAATTTCCATTTACATATTTACAAGCAAATTATTGTTAAAGTAAAGTTGCTACTTGATTTGTCTGATTATAAAAAGAAAGAAAATTTAGACCAAAATCTAGAGACCACAAACAACTCGAACAATAAAACAAAAATAAAAAATATTTTCCAACAAAACTTTTTCATATAAAATCCGAGAACAAAAAAAAAATATCAAATAAATGTTTCCTTTTCATGTTCTGGTTAGTCATGACAATATTTACAGACATAAGACCAAATCCCCCTCTAAGAGCCTCCTCGTGCTATTTATTAGAGTTATATTAGAGTTATCATTTTTATTCTTCCTAAAAATAAAATGTAGCTGAGAAAATTCTTCCACATGCAGATGATGATGACGATGATACTTTATTTAATGACGTATAAAATGATGAAGATGAATGTTATTATGAGGCCAACATTTTTGGAGTTTTTTTTTGTAGAAACTTTTCGAAAAAATGTTGAAAGTTGCAAGTCCATTTCTTTCTGCTACTGGTTTCTTTTTTTTATCTATTTCGTTCTACCAAATCAACAATGTTTTTGAAGTTCTAAGTACAATTACACATCAAATATGAGACTTTAAAGGAATGAAATCTTTTTTAAAAGAAATATAATCTTAACATGAAAAAAATAAAATTATGACTTAGACTATGACTTAGACTATGACTTAGGCTGTGACTTTGACTATGACTTAGACTATGCTTAGACTATGACAAACAAATTTTCAGTCACAAACTTCTATATTTCTATAAAAATTTTTCTATACAAATTTTTGACCGAAAATTTTTCTATAAAAATTTTTGACCGAAAATTTTTCTATAAAAATTTTTGACCGAAAATTTTTCTATAAAAATTTTTGACCGAAAATTTTTCTATAAAAATTTTTGACCGAAAATTTTTCTATAAAAATTTTTGACTGAAATTTTTCTATACAAATTTTTGACCGAAAATGTTTCTATACAAATTTTTGAACGAAAATTTTTCTATAAAAATTTTTGACCGAAAATTTTTCTACAAAAATTTTTGACCGAAAATTTTTCTACAAAAATTTTTGACCGAAAACTTTTCTATAAAAATTTTTGACCGAAAATTTTTCTATAAAAATTTTTGACCGAAAATTTTTCTATAAAAATTTTTGACCGAAAATTTTTCTATAAAAATTTTTGACCGAAAATTTTTCTATAAAAATTTTTGACCGAAAATTTTTCTATAAAAATTTTTGACCGAAAATTTTTCTATAAAAATTTTTGACCGAAAATTTTTCTATAAAAATTTTTGACCGAAAATTTTTCTATAAAAATTTTTGACCGAAAATTTTTCTATAAAAATTTTTGACCGAAAATTTTTCTATAAAAATTTTTGACCGAAAATTTTTCTATAAAAATTTTTGACCGAAAATTTTTCTATAAAAATTTTTGACCGAAAATTTTTCTATAAAAATTTTTGACCGAAAATTTTTCTATAAAAATTTTTGACCGAAAATTTTTCTATAAAAATTTTTGACCGAAAATTTTTCTATAAAAATTTTTGACCGAAAATTTTTCTATAAAAATTTTTGACCGAAAATTTTTCTATAAAAATTTTTCACCGAAAATTTTTCTATATAAAAAATTTTTCTGATGATGATGACTATGACTTAAACTATATCTTACACTATGACTTAGACAATGACTTAGACTATGACTTAGACTATGACTTAGACTATGACTTAAACTACGACTTAAACTATGACTTAGACTATGACTTAAACCATGACTTAGACTATGACTAAAACAATGACTTACACTGTGACTTAGACTATGAATTAGACTACGACTTGTACTAAGACTTAGACTATTACTTAGACTATGACATAGATTATGACTTAGACTATGACTAAGACTATGACTTAGACTTAGACTACGACTTAAACTATTACTTAGACTATGACTTAGACCGTGACTTAGACTATGACTAAGACTATGACTTACACTGTGACTTAGACTATGAATTAGACTATGACTTGTACTAAGACTTAGACTATGACTTGTACTAAGACTTAGACTATGACTTAGATTATGACTTAGATTATGACTTATACTATGACTTACATTATGACTTAGACTATGGCTTGTACTAGGACTTTGACTATGACTTAGATTATGACTTAGACTATGACTTAGACTATGACTTAGACTATGACTTAGACTATGACTTAGACTATGACTTAGACTATGACTTAAACTATGACTTAGACTATGACTTAGACTATGACTTAGACTATGACTTAGACTATGACTTAGACTGTGACTTAGACTATGACTTAGACTATGACTTAGACTATGACTTAGACTATGACTTAGACTATGACTTAGACTATGACTTAGACTATGACTTAGACTATGACTTAGACTATGACTTAGACTATGACTTAGACTATGACTTAGACTATGAGTTAGACTATGAATTAGACTATGACTTAGACTATGACTTGTACTAAGACTTAGACTATGACTTAGATTATTACTTAGATTATGACTTATACTATGATTTAGACTATGACTTAGACTATGACTTAGTCTATGACTTAGACTATGACTAAGACTATGACTTAGACTATGACATAGACTATGACTTAGGCTATGACTTAGAGTATGACTTAGACTATGACTTAAACTATGACATAGACTATGACTTAGACTATGACATAGATTATGACTTAGATTATGACTTAGACTATGACATAGATTATGACTTAGATTATGACTTAGACTATGACTTGTACTAAGACTTAGACTATGACTTAAATTATGACTTAGATTATGACTTATACTTTGACTTAGACTATGACTTAGACTATGACTTAGACTATGACTTAGACTATGATTTAGACTATGACTTAAACTATGACTTAGACTATGACTTAGACTATGACATAGATTATGACTTAGATTATGACTTAGACTATGACGTAGACTTTAACATTCATAGTCCAAAATTTGATGTTATCTTTGACTTTGTCTTTGGCTATAAAAATTCTTTAAATGATTTCATTCTTTTAAAATTCTATTAAGATTTGTTTGTTATCCTGTACCTCAAAATATTGTGGTTGTTTTTCGATTCATGTAAATTTAACCAGATGGCAAACAAAAATACCAGAAATAAGCAGAAAAATAGCTCCTGATGAATTTAAGCTTTGGAACAAGCAATTAAGACAATTTTGAAAACTATTTTCGAATTCTTGTATAATTTGGATGTGGGTCATCCTATTTTATCCCTCACGAAACCAAAAGATAAGCATGTGAATTTTTAACCAGGTAAACGTACATAAATTCCTAGGAATTAACATTCGAGATGAAAAATGGAAATGTCTCAAATTTAATTTTTTTTCCTAAGAACCTAAAATTTTGGATATTTTGTATTTGGTTTAAATTTTTTTCCTTGAATGAATATCCTCATTTGGTTGTGGATTAAATGTTGGTCATTTTAGTTTTTTTTCTCGGTATTTTTTTATTCAATCATTCATTCATTCGTTCGTCTTGTTATTTTTTGGTGAAATCTGCATCACGTGTTGTATTCATAGATGTTGCAGTTAGAGCTCATGTTGCTGTTAAAATGTTGATGGGAATTTATGTTATGTTGCTGTTGCTACTGCTGGTGGTGGTGATGGTATGTCAGTGACATGACATTGATGTGTGTTTGTTGCACTAGGATGTTGCTGATGGCTGTGGATGTGTGTGTGTGTTCTCTAAAATTGTTTATTCATTCATTCATGCATGCATGATTGTTTGTAAGCTTAACATATTTTTTTTTGTGTTTTGTTATTGTAATCGTAAACATGTGTATATTCGTTTCATGAATTATTTCTCTTTTGTTGTTTTTTGTGGTTTTTATACAAATTTATATTTAAGTATTTGTGTGTAATTCATTCTCGTTGCACGTGTGTGTTTTTGTTCCCTAGAATTTTGAAAGATGATGAAAAGTTAGTCAGTCACTTGCTTTACTCCGCAGCTCCTGTTTCCATTTTCTTAACTAATAGATGCAAAATCATATTTATATTTTCATATTTTTGTTATTTTTTTGTTTCGGACGGGGAATAATGAAGAAGATTAAATGTTTCCAAAGTAAAAGTTTTTGTCTTGTAGTTGTTAATCATCCTGTTATTTTCCAACACAGATTCAAAATTAAACTTCTAACACAATAACAACAACACAAGCACAGGCTTGAGTGTATAAGTGAGTGTTGCTCTACAGGATTGTAATCTGAAATGAATACAAACACGACATGTGTGCATATAAATGGTTTGTTAAATTTTTAGATTGTTTTCTAAAGCATACTTTTAGGATGAAGAGGGGATTAGTGGGAGAAATTTCTGAATTATATGGAAATAAATATATGCAAAAATTGGGAATATATTTACTTTTTTATACTCAGTCAAGTTTTTCAAAAACTCTCCTATAAAAATAAGAAATTTTTGAAAAATTGTCTATAAAAATAAGATATTTTTGTAAAATTTCCTATAAAAATAAAAAAATATTTGAAAAATTTCCTATAAAAATAAGGAAAAAAGCAATTTTGAAAAAAATCCTATAAAAATAAGAAATTTCTGAAAAATATCCTATAAAAATAATAAATAATTTAAAAATTTCCTATACAAATAAGAAATTTTTGAAAAATTTTATATAAAAATAAGAAATTTTTCAAAAATTTTTTAAAAAATAAGAAAGTTTTGAAAAATTTCTTATAAGAATAAAAAATTTTTGTAAAATTTCCTATAAAAATAAGAAATTTTTGAAAAAGTTTCTATAAAAATAAGAAATTTTTGAAAAATTTCCTACAAAAATAAGAAAAATTTCTTATAAAAATAAGTAATTTTTAAAAAATTTCTTATAAAAATAAGAAAATTTTGAAAACTTTTTGAAAAATTTCCTATAAAACTAGAAATTTTTTGAAAAATTTCCTATAAAACTAGGAAATTTTTGAAAAATTTCCTATAAAACTAGGAAATTTTTGAAAAATTTCCTATAAAACTAGGAAATTTTTGAAAAATTTCCTATAAAACTAGGAAATTTTTGAAAAATTTCCTTTAAAACTAGGAAATTTTTGAAAAATGTCTTATAAAAGTAAGAAATTTTTGAAAAATGTCCTATAAAAATAGGAAATTTTTGAAAAGTTTCCTATAAAAATAGGAAATTTTTGAAAAGTTTCCTATAAAAATAGGAAATTTTTGAAAAATTTCCTATAAAAATAGGAAACTTTTGAAAAATTTCCTAAAAAAATAGGAAATTTTTGAAAAATTTCCTAAAAAAATAGGAAATTTTTGAAAAATTTCCTAAAAAAATAGGAAATTTTTGAAAAATTTCCTATAAAAATAGGAAATTTTTGAAAAATTTCCTATAAAAATAGGAAATTTTTGAAAAATTTCCTATAAAAATAGGAAATTTTTGAAAAATTTCCTATAAAAATAGGAAATTTTTGAAAAATTTCCTATAAAAATAGGAAATTTTTGAAAAATTTCCTATAAAAATAGGAAATTTTTGAAAAATTTCCTATAAAAATAGGAAATTTTTGAAAAATTTCCTATAAAAATAGGAAATTTTTGAAAAATTTCCTATAAAAATAGGAAATTTTTGAAAAATTTCCTATAAAAATAGGAAATTTTTGAAAAATTTCCTATAAAAATAGGAAATTTTTGAAAAATTTCCTATAAAAATAGGAAATTTTTGAAAAATTTCCTATAAAAATAGGAAATTTTTGAAAAATTTCCTATAAAAATAGGAAATTTTTGAAAAATTTCCTATAAAAATAGGAAATTTTTGAAAAATTTCCTATAAAAATAGGAAATTTTTGAAAAATTTCCTATAAAAATAGGAAATTTTTGAAAAATTTCCTATAAAAATAGGAAATTTTTGAAAAATTTCCTATAAAAATAGGAAATTTTTGAAAAATTTCCTATAAAAATAGGAAATTTTTGAAAAATTTCCTATAAAAATAGGAAATTTTTGAAAAATTTCCTATAAAAATAGGAAATTTTTGAAAAATTTCCTATAAAAATAGGAAATTTTTGAAAAATTTCCTATAAAAATAGGAAATTTTTGAAAAATTTCCTATAAAAATAGGAAATTTTTGAAAAATTTCCTATAAAAATAGGAAATTTTTGAAAAATTTCCTATAAAAATAGGAAATTTTTGAAAAATTTCCTATAAAAATAGGAAATTTTTGAAAAATTTCCTATAAAAATAGGAAATTTTTGAAAAATTTCCTATAAAAATAGGAAATTTTTGAAAAATTTCCTATAAAAATAGGAAATTTTTGAAAAATTTCCTATAAAAATAGGAAATTTTTGAAAAATTTCCTATAAAAATAGGAAATTTTTGAAAAATTTCCTATAAAAATAGGAAATTTTTGAAAAATTTCCTATAAAAATAGGAAATTTTTGAAAAATTTCCTATAAAAATAGGAAATTTTTGAAAAATTTCCTATAAAAATAGGAAATTTTTGAAAAATTTCCTATAAAAATAGGAAATTTTTGAAAAATTTCCTATAAAAGTAGGAAATTTTTGAAAAATTTCCTATAAAAATAGGAAATTTTTGAAAAATTTCCTATAAAAGTAGGAAATTTTTGAAAAATTTCTTATAAAACTAGGAAATTTTTGAAAAGTTTCCTTTAAAACTAGGAAATTTTTGAAAAGTTTCCTTTAAAACTAGGAAATTTTTGAAAAATGTCTTATAAAAGTAGGAAATTTTTGAAAAATGTCCTATAAAAATAGGAAATTTTTGAAAAATTTCCTAAAAAAATAGGAAATTTTTGAAAAATTTCCTAAAAAAATAGGAAATTTTTGAAAAATTTCCTAAAAAAAATAGGAAATTTTTGAAAAATTTCCTAAAAAAATAGGAAATTTTTGAAAAATTTCCTAAAAAAATAGGAAATTTTTGAAAAATTTCCTATAAAAACAGGAAATTTTTAAAAAATTTCCTATAAAAACAGGAAATTTTTAAAAAATTTCCTATAAAAATAGGAAATTTTTGAAAAATTTCCTATTTTTTTAGGAAATTTTTCAAAAATTTCCTATTTTTTTATTCCTATAAAAACAGGAAATTTTTAAAAAATTTCCAATAAAAATAGGAAATTTTTGAAAAATTTCCTATAAAAATAGGAAATTTTTGAAAAATTTCCTATAAAAATAGTAAATTTTTGAAAATTTTCCTATAAAAATAGGAAATTTTTGAAAATTTTCCTATAAAAATAGGAAATTTTTGAAAAATTTCTTATAAAATTAGGAAATTTTTGAAAAATTTTATATAAAAATAGGAAATTTTTGAAAAATTTCTTATAAAAATAGGAAATTTTTGAAACATGTCTTATAAAATAAGAAATTTTTGAAAAATTTGCTTAAAAATAAGAAATTTTTGAAAAATTTGCTATAAAAATAAGAAATTTTTGATAAATTTCCTATAAAAATAAGAAATTTTTGATAAATTTCCTATAAAGAAAAGAAATTTTTGAAAAATTTCCTATAAAAATTAAAAATTTTTAAAAAATTTCCTGTAAAAGTAAGAAATTTTTGAAATATTTCCTATAAAAAAAGGAAATTTTTGAAAGATTTTCTTAAAAAATAAGAAATTTTTGAAAAATTTCCTATAAAAATAAGAAATTTTTGATAAATTTCCTATAAAAATAAGAAATTTTTGATAAATTTTCCTATAAAGAAAAGAAATTTTTGAAAAATTTCCTATAAAAATTAAGAATTTTTAAAAAATTTCCTGTAAAAGTAAGAAATTTTTGAAATATTTCCTATAAAAAAAGGAAATTTTTGAAAGATTTTCTTAAAAAATAAGAAATTTTTGAAAAATTTGAAAAAATTCCTATAAAAATAAGAAATTTTTAAAAAATTTCCTATACAAAACAAAAATATATTTTTGAAAAATTTCCTATAAAAATAAGAAATTTTTGAAAAATTTTAAAAAATTCCTATAAAAATGAGAAATTTTTAAAAAATTTCCTATAAAAAAATTAATTGTTGAAAAATTTTCTATAAAAAAAAAATTAATTTTACTATAAAAATATGAAATTTTTAAAAAATTTCCTATAAAAATATGAAATTTAAAAAAAATTTCCTATAAAAATATGAAATTTTTAAAAAATTTCCTATAAAAATAAGAAATTTTCGAAAAATTTCCCAAAAAATAAGTAATTTTTGAAAAATTTTAAAAAATTCCTATAAAAATGAGAAATTTTTAAAAAATTTCCTATAAAAAAAATTAATTTTTGAAAATTAATTTAAAAATTAAAAAAAAAAAAAAAATTGGAAAAATTTGCTAAAAAATAAGAAATTTTTAAAAAAGTTTCCTATAAAAGAAACTTTTGAAAAATTTCCTATAAAAATAAAACATTTTTAAAAAATTTTCTATAAAAATAAAAAAATTGTTGAAAGTTTTCATATTTTTGTAGGAAATGTTTTAATGTTTTCTTATTTTTATAGGAATTTTTTTTAAAATTTCATATTTTTATAGGAAATGTTTTAAAAATTTCTTATTTTTATAGGAAATTTTTTAAAAATTTCTTATGTTTATAAGAAATTTTTTAAAAATTTTTTATTCTTATAAGAAAATTTTTAAAAATTTCATATTTTTATAGGAAATTTTTTAAAAATTTCATATTTTTATAGGAAATTTTTTAAAAATTTCATATTTTTATAGGAAATTTTTTAAAAATTTCATATTTTTATAGGAAATTTTTTAAAAATTTCATATTTTTATAGGAAATTTTTTAAAAATTTCATATTTTTATAGGAAATTTTTTAAAAATTTCATATTTTTATAGGAAATTTTTTAAAAATTTCATATTTTTATAGGAAATAAGAAATTTTTAAAAATATTTCTATATACGATTTTTGATAGAAAATTGTCATCACAGTAAAACTATGATGACAATTTCTATAGAAAATTGTCATCAGAGACTGAACGTGAAACAATTTGGTAGAAAATTGTCATGTCAACTTGTGATAAATTTCCTAATAAGAGTTTAAATGAAAATTTTTATCATTTTACGATTTGTGATATATTAAGTAAAATATTCTTATTAATCCAATTTTTTTCTTCTTTTCTCTTTCCAGGTATGTTTAAAAATCCTTAATCCTTTTCTTTAAAACAAGTATTAAATTTTCTTTTTAATACTTTTCTCTAGCTTTTTCAAAGGGTAAGCAAATTGTTGAAAAATTTTCATGTTTAAACAATTTTGCCTGAACTAAAAAAAATTTAATAATCTCTAAAAAAAAATACTAAAATTAAATTCCTCAAACTAATAACGATACAAACGAAAAAAAATGTTCTATAGCTTGTAGTAATTTTTTGAAAAACTTGCATCATGTTTTTCTTTTTTGTTTGCTTCAAAGCCTCATATAAATTAATTCAATGCCTCACATTAAACATGAAAAAACGAAGATATAAACAGAAAAACTAGATAATTTTTATCTCAAGCCAAAAGGCACACATTTTGTGGCACTCTCATTTTCATTTTCGGTTCCATGTTCAACATGAATGAGGCATTATTGGCTTTTTCATTATCTATCATCATCGTCATCTTCATCATGGCCAATATTCATTTCTAATCATTGTTTGTCGATGACCTTTAATGGCGTTTTCCAGTTGACCACTTTAGCTGTTGCTGCTGCCTGCAACTGCTGCATGTTGCAGATTTGTTTCTGATGTCTTTCCAATATTGAATTGCCTCAGTTTTTCTGCTGCCATAAAAGAAATAAATTTTTGCCCAAAACTTGATTAAAAATGTTTTGTAATTGAATTGACTGTTGAAGTTGTTGAAATTACATCAGTTTGTTAAAATTTATCTGGTTATTGTAAACAGAAGATAAACTTAGGCTGATGCAAAAATTTTTGATTGGGTAAAAAGGGCAATGATATTATTCATTCAAAGGAAAAAGGGGTTTAATGAAAATTTTATCACAAAGTCGATCTGTGATGAGTTTTTAAAGAAAAGTTTCATCTCAGAAAATAAAAAAATGTATTAAATTGTCATCACTGATGAACTTCAATAAAATTTTCTGTTGAAAATTGTCACCACAAATGAACTTTGATAAAATTTTCTATAAAAAATTGCCATTATAAAATGCAAATAGCAAATTTTTCAAAAAAATTTTATCAAAATAAATAATTAAAAAAAAAATTCTATAAAAGTGAGAAAATTTTGAAAAATTTCATATAAAAAAGAGAAATTTTTGAAAATATTCTATAAAAATAGAAAATTTTTGAAAAATTTCCTACAAAAATTTAACATTTTTTAAAAATTTCCTATAAAAACAAAAAATTTCCTATAAAAATAGGAAATTTTTGAAAAATTTCCTATAAAAATAAGAAATTTTGAAAAATTTCCTATCAAAAAAAAAATAAATTTTTACAAAAAATTTCTATAAAAATAAGAAATTTTTGAAAAATTTCCTATAAAAATAAGAAATTTTTGAAAATTTTCCTATAAAAATTAGAAATTTTTGAAAATTTTCCTATAAAAATTAGAAATTTTTGAAAAATTTCCTATAAAAATTAGAAATTTTTGAAAAATTTCCTATAAAAATAAGAAATTTTTAAAAAAATGTCCTATAAAAATAAGAAATTTTTGAAAATTTTCCTATAAAAATTAGAAATTTTTGAAAAATTTCCTATAAAAATTAGAAATTTTTAAAATTTTCCTATAAAAATAAGAAATTTTTAAAAAAATGTCCTATAAAAATAAGAAATTTTTAAAATTTTCCTATAAAAATGAGAAATTTTTGTAAAATTTACTATAAAAATGAAAATTTTTTTAAAAATTTTTATTTTAATTTTAAAAAAATAGATTTTTTTAAAATTTCTTTTATAGGAAATCATTCAAAAATTTCCTATTTGTATAGGAAATTTTTTAAAAAAGTTCTTATTTCCATAGAAAAATTTCAAAATTTCTTCTTTTTATATGAAATTTTTTTTAAATATATTTTTATAGGAAATTTTTCAAAAATTTCTTATTTTTATAGGAATTGTTTCAAAAATTTCATATCTTTATAAGAAATTTTTTAAACATTTGTAATTTTTATAGGAAGATTGTCAAAACTTTCTTATTTTTATAGGAAAATTTTCAAAAATGTTTTATTTTTATGGAAAATTTTTCAAAAATATCTTCTTTTTATAGGAAATTTTTTAAAAATGTCTTATTTTCACAGTAAATTTTTCAAAAATTTCTTATTTTTATAGGAAATTTTTCAAAAATTTCATATTTTGTAAGGAAATTTTTCAAAAATTTGCTGTTTTTATAAGAAATTTTTCAAAAATTTCCTATTTTTATAGGAAATTTTTCAAAAAATTTCTATTTTAATAGGAAATTTTTAAAATTTTTCTTATTTTTATAGGAAATTTTTCAAAAATTTCTTATTTTTATAGGAAAATTTTCAAAAATTTTTTATTTTTATGGAAAATTTTTCAAAAATATCTTCTTTTTATAGGAAATTTTTCTAAAGTTTGCTATTTTTATGGGAAACTTTTCAAAAATTTCTTATTTTTACAGGAAATTTTTCAAAAATTTCTCATTTTAATTTTTATAGGAAATTTTTTAAAAATTTCTTATTTTTATAGGAAATTTTTCAAAAATTTCCTATTTTTATGGGAAATTTTTCAAAAATTTCCTATTTTTGTAGGAAATTTTTCAAAAATTTCCTATTTTTATAGGAAATTTTTCAAAAATTTCCTATTTTTATAGGAAATTTTTCAAAAATTTCCTATTTTTATAGAAAATTTCTCAAAAATTTTCTATTTTTACAGGAAAATTTTCAAAAATTTCCTATTTTTATAGGAAATTTTTTCAAAAATTTCCTATTTTTATAGGAAATTTTTCAAAAATTTTCTATTTTTGTAGGAAATTTTTCAAAAGTTTCCTATTTTTAAAGGAAATTTTTCAAAAATTTCCTATTTTTATAGGAAATTTTTCAAAAATTTCCTATTTTTATAGGAAATTTTTCAAAAATTTCCTATTTTTATAGGAAATTTTTCAAAAATTTCCTATTTTTATAGGAAATTTTTCAAAAATTTCCTATTTTTATAGGAAATTTTTCAAAAATTTCCTATTTTTATAGGAAATTTTTCAAAAATTTCCTATTTTTATAGGAAATTTTTCAAAAATTTCCTATTTTTATAGGAAATTTTTCAAAAATTTCCTATTTTTATAGGAAATTTTTCAAAAATTTCCTATTTTTATAGGAAATTTTTCAAAAATTTCCTATTTTTATAGGAAATTTTTCAAAAATTTCCTGTTTTTATAGGAAATTTTTCAAAAATTTCCTTTTTTATAGGAAATTTTTCAAAAATGTCCTATTTTTATAGGAAAATTTTCAAAAATTTCCTATTTTTATAGGAAATTTTTCAAAAATTTCCTATTTTTATAGGAAATTTTTCAAAAATTTCCTATTTTTATAGGAAATTTTTCAAAAATTTCCTATTTTTATAGGAAATTTTTCAAAAATTTCCTATTTTTATAGGAAATTTTTCAAAAATTTCCTATTTTTATAGGAAATTTTTCAAAAATTTCCTATTTTTATAGGAAATTTTTCAAAAATTTCCTATTTTTATAGGAAATTTTTCAAAAATTTCCTATTTTTATAGGAAATTTTTCAAAAATTTCCTATTTTTATAGGAAATTTTTCAAAAATTTCCTATTTTTATAGGAATCTTTCCAAAAATTTCTTATTTTTATAGGAATTGTTTCAAAAATTTCATATTTTTATAAGAAATTTATTTAAAAATTTTTTATTTTTATAGGAAATTTTTCAAAATTTTTTTCCTTTTATAGAAAATTTTTCAAAAGTTTCTTATTTTTATAGGAAATTTTTTAAAAATTTCTTATTTTTTTAGGAAATTTTTCAAAAATTTGTTATTTTTATAGGAAGTTTTTCAAAAAATTTCTTATTTTTTTTAAATTTTTTATTTTTATAGGAAATTTTTAAAAGATTTCTTATTTTTAAGGGAATTTTTCAGAAATTGTGATTAATGTTCTGTCACTGAAAATCTGTGATAGTTTTGTGTAGTAATAATTAGAAAAAGTATATCGTAGTTCTGGTCATATTCTAAGTCTGAGACGAATTTGAGCTTTGAGAATAACACATTGTTTTTTTTTTGTTAAAAAGATTAAATTAAGTATTTACGCCTTAATTGCAAATATCTGCAGCATTTTACGCATTTTCTAAAATTATGACGTTTCAGTTTAAACAGACCTAAAAGAAACTTTTCAGATCAAGGCAAACAAAGGCTGGATTAGGCACAATTTTACATTCGCAACATAATGATGATGTAGTTTGAGCTAATTATTTCCACATTAGGTCAGTGTTGACTTTGTGGCAACAAGTCTAGCCGATGCTTGTGAAGGAAACGAGCCCATTTGGCCCTTATCAAAGTTTCTAAAACAAAAGGCCAGACATAAAAATTTTAAACAAAAAGAAATTTAAGAAACGCTAAAAACTTTTTTATATTTTAATGAAAAAGCGCATTTTAAATCAACAAATTTTGCTTTCAAGAAATCACAAAAAAATATTAAGCAGCAACAAATGATAAGAAATGAGGAGGAATTAAGAATTTTTTTTTTGCTAAAAAATTTCGGGATTTTTTTGTGAGAAAGGAAATGCAAATGATTTTGAAAACTTTTTTTCTGCAGTTCAACGCTTTTTTGTTATTTTATTAAAATATTCAAAAAAAAAGTTATGCTGGAAAAAGTTCATTATTGTATAATTTTTTTTATTGCAATGAAATGCAACTTAAATTAAGTGGGTTAATGACAAACAATAATGCATAAAAATATTAAATAAAATAAAGAACAAATTCGAAAAAACTTTTCATAAAATTACGTTTTAATATTAAAAGGAAGTTTTTCAAAAACTTAAATCGGCAGAAAACAAATAACAATCAAAGGAAGGACGGACAAAGCATAATGACACACAAAAAAAAAACTTAAAATTTAACAAATTTGATTATACAAATGGAGAATTTATTACAACTAATGAATTCTGGGAATTTTGCCAGAAAAAAAAGCAAATGGAATTTTTAGTATAAAATTTTTTTTTGGAAAAAAATTTTCGTTTAAATTTATATCACAAAACTTATGTTGAACTTTTTGCTGCAATAATTTTCATGTATTTATTTGCAATATGATACAAAAATGAAAACTTATTTTAATTAAATTTATAAAAAAAGGGACCCCTTCATCCTGACACCCTCTAAAGAAAATTTCCTAGGAACAAAAAAGAAGAAATAGGAAAATACTTTAGATTTTGATGCAAATGACTCCGAGACAAATAGTAGTAAGAATAGGGGAAAACCCAGGAGACTTGATATTAGACCAAAGTAAAAAAATTCCAAATTTTAAATTAAAATTGGTAAATTTTTCAACAAACAAAAAAATCCGCGCAAAACTTTTTTCCAAGCATTTCTCAAAAAAAGTTCATTGGAAGCTCATTAGCAACTCAAGTCTCCCCAATTTTCCCCATATTTTATTATCATTCAATTTACATGAACTATCATCAATTTCTACTATATGACGCACAATTTTGAAAAGAATTATTAATACAAAAATACTTAAGTATAAATTTCTCTACTTTTGCACTTAGTAAAATGATTTCAAAGAAATTTATAGCTTAGAAATGAAAGAAGAAATTTTATTTTTCAATAACAATTTTTAATAGTTAAAACTATTTATTTAGTTTGAGGGAAATTTATACAAAGAGATTTTAGAATACTCCTCTGCATAGTTTAAGGCATAGCCTAAGTCAAAGTCTAAGTTAAAGTATAAGATGAAAGTCATAGTCTAAGTCTAAATCATAGTCTAAGTCATAATATAAGTCACAGTCTAAGTCATAGTCTAAGTCATAGTCTAAGTCGTAGTCTAAGTCTAAATCATAGTCTAAGTCATAGTCTAAGTCAGAGTCTAAGTTAAGGTTTAAGTCATAGCCTAAGTCATAGTTTAAGTAATAGTTAAAGTCATAGTCTAAGTCATAGCCTAAGTCATAGTCTAAGTCATTATTTAAGTCAAATTTCAAGTCTGTCATACTCTAAGTCATAGTCTAAGTCACAGTCTTGATCATAGTCTTAGTCTGAGTAGCAGTCATAGTATAAGCCACAAACTAAGTCAAAGTTTAAGTCATAGTCTAAGTCATTTTCTAAGCATAGTCTAAGTCATAGTCTAGGTGATAGTCTAAGCCATAGTCTAAGTCATATTCTAAGTCAAAGTCTAAGTCAAAGTTTAAGTCATAGTCTAGGTCACAGTCTAAGTCATAGTCTAAGTCATATTCTAAGTCACAGTCTAAGTCATAGTCTGCCATAGTCTAAGTCATTATCTAAGTCGTGGTCTAATTCATAGTCATAGTCTAAGTCATAGTTTAAGTCATAGTCTAAGTCATAGTCCAAGTCATAGTCTAAGTCATAGTCTAAGTCATAGTCTAAGTCATTGTTTAAGTCATAGTCTAAGTCATAGTCTAAGCCTTACGCTAAGTCATAGTCTAAGTCAAAGTCTAATTCACAACCTAAGTCACAGTCTTGATCATAGCCTTAGTCTAAGTCTAAGTCATAGTCTAAGTCATAGTCAAAGCCACAGACTAAGTCAAAGTTTAAGTCATAGTCTAAGTCAAGGCTTAAGTCATAGTCTAGGTCACAGTCTAAGTCATAGTCTAAGTCATAGTCCATGTCATAGTCTATGTCATAGTTTAAGTCATAGTCTAAGCCATATTCTAAGTCAAAGTCTGAGTCATAGTCTTAATTATAGTCCATGTCATAGTCTAAGTCATAGTCTATGCCATAGTCTAAGTCGTAGTCTAAGTCATAGTTCAAATCATAGTCTAAGTTATAGTCTAAGTGTAAGTCACAACCTAAGTCACAGTCTTAATCATAGTCTTAGTCTGTGTCGCAGTCATAGGCTAAGTCATAGTCAAAGCCACAGACTAAGTCAAGGTTTAAGTCGCAGTCTAATTCATGGCTTAAGTCGTAGTCTAGGTCACAGTATAAGTCATAGTCTAAATCATGGTCCATGTCATAGTCTAAGTCATAGTCTAAGTCATAGTCTAAGTCATAGTCTAAGTCATAGTCTAAGTCATAGTCTAAGTCATAGTCTAAGTCATAGTCTAAGTCATAGTCTAAGTCATAGTCTAAGTTATAGCCTAAGTCATAGTCTAAGTCATAATCTAAGTCATAGTCTAAATCATAGTCCAAGTCATAGTCTAAGTCATGGTCCAAATTATAGTCTAAGCCATAGTCTAAGTCATTGTTTGTCACAGTCTAAGTCAAGACTTAAGTCATAGTGTAGGTCATAGTCTAAGTCATAGTCTGAGTCTTAGTTTAAGTCACAGTCTAATTCATTGCCTAAGTCATAGTAGTAGTAATCAAAGCAATATTCTATGCCATAGCCTTAGTCATAGTCTTAGTCATGGTCTTATTTTAAGTCATAGTCTAAGTTAAAATAAAAGTCATAGCCAAAATCATCTCAAAGTCGTAGTCTTATAAAATTTGTATCCCCTACGTTATCATTTTGTAATAATATCTATCAATTTTTATTTCAACTTTATTCCTCTTAAACAGAATATTAACATACCAATCCTGTTGCAGTAAATTCCTACATATTTGCTAAATCCTTAAATGTTCCTTTCTGCTCTTATTGCATTGCAATGCAATCAAACAATTTTGTTATGTTAAATGCAAACAATCTTTGGAAATCGTTTTGCCAACATTCCAACAATGTTTGCAACAAAAGTGTCACTTCTCTTGGCCACCAGCAGCCAGAAGCAGCAAAAGCTATAACAAGAACAAGAACACGTAGCTCCATTACAAAACTGTCATAATTCTTCTCCGTCTCTAGTTTGCTCGACATACAAGAGTTTTATTTTTTAAGAGCTACTTATAGCCGGCTTTTGAAAGTCATCATCTTCATCATCAGCTTCTCACAATTTTTGTTTTTCTTTATTATTCCAAGTTCTTCCCTTTTCTGCATTTTTAAGCAAATAAAGGAAGTGGGGGATAACTTGTAATCGGACTTAGGCGATGTCTGTATATGGAAATTCTATTTCCTTTTTTTGCAATTTTGGCTTCTTTCTCCCTTTTTCTTTTATTATTAAAACGATTTGGATGTCAAGGAAATAACCAGCCAAGGATGAATGTTTGCCCCCAGTGCAAAAGACAGTGACAATGACTGAGACTCAAAAGATGACACACACTAAATGTTTCGTATGTGTGGGAGTGTTGGCAAACACTTTGTTCGGACTAATATGTTTTCAATGCTTTAGAATACCAGAACCGTTTAACACGAAACAGATGAAGTGGGTTTAGGAGGTGGAGAGCATCTAACGATGATAATACTTTTAATGTAGCCAAGTGCAGTAGAAGTATCAAGAGATGAAATAAAAAGAACTATCAAAATTACAACATGGAACTAAGATTTCTTTACATGCACAATCATGCATACACATGCACAATCATGTATACACATGCACAATCATACACTGAAAAGGCATGATCTTTTGAAGCCTTCGAATAACCCGCAGAGACTATGATTTCGACTTGAACTTAAACAATGAAAAAGAGACTATGACTTAGACTATGAATTAGACTATGACTTATACTATGACTTATACTATGACCTAGACTATAACTTAGACTATGGCTTAGACTATGACTAAGACTATGACTTAGACTATGAATTAGACTATGACTTAGACTATGACTTAGACTTTGACTTAGACTATGACTTAGACTATGACTTAGACTATGACTTAGACTATGACTTAGACTATGACTTAGACTATGACTTAGACTATGACTTAGACTATGACTTAGACTATGACTTAGACTATGACTTAGACTATGACTTAGACTACGATTAAGAGTATGATTTAGACTATGACTCAGACAACGACTACGACTTTGACTTTGACTGTGACATAGACTATGACTTAGACGATGACTTAGACTATGACTTAGACTATGACTTAGACTATGACTTAGACTATGACTTAGACTATGACTTAGACTATGACTTAGACGATGACTTAGACTATGAATTAGACTATGACTTAGACTATGACTTAGACTATGACTAAGACTATGACTTAGACTATGACTTAGACTATTACTTAGACTATGACTTAGACTATGACTTAGACTATGACTTAGACTATGACTTAGACTATGACTTAGACGATGACTTAGACTATGACTTAGACTATGACTTAGACTATGACTTAGACTATGACTTAGACTATGACTTAGACTATGACGTAGACTATGACTTAGACTATGACTTAGACTATGACTTAGACTATGACTTAGACTTAGACTAAGACTATGACTTAGACTATGACTTAGACTATGACGTAGACTATGACTTAGACTATGACTTAGACTATGACTTAGACTATGACTTAGACTATGACTTAGACTATGACTCAGACTATGACGTAGACTATAACTTAGACTATGACTTAGACTATGACTTAGACAATGACTTAGACTATGACTTAGACTATGACTTAGACTATGACTTAGACTATGACTTAGACTATGACTTAGACTATGACTTAGACTATGACTTAGACTATGACTTAGACTATGACTTAGACTATGACTTAGACTATGACTTAGACTATGACTTAGACTATGACTTAGACTATGACTTAGACTATGACTTAGACTATGACTTAGACTATGACTTAGACTATGACTTAGACTACGATTAAGAGTATGATTTAGACTATGACTCAGACAACGACTACGACTTTGACTTTGACTGTGACATAGACTATGACTTAGACGATGACTTAGACTATGACTTAGACTATGACTTAGACTATGACTTAGACTATGACTTAGACTATGACTTAGACTATGACTTAGACTATGACTTAGACTATGACTTAGACGATGACTTAGACTATGACTTAGACTATGACTTAGACTATGACTTAGACTATGACTCAGACTATGACTTAGACTATGACTTAGACTATCACTTAGACTATGACTTAGACTATGACTTAGACTATGACTTAGACTATGACTTAGACTATGACGTAGACTATGACTTAGACTATGAATTAGACTTAGATTATGACTTAGACTATGACTCAGACTATGACGTAGACTATAACCTATACTATGACCTAGACTATGACTTAGACTATGGCTTAGACTATGACTAAGACTATGACTTAGACTATGAATTAGACTATGACTTAGACTATGACTTAGACTTTGACCTAGACTATGACTTAGACTATGACTTAGACTATAACTTAGACTATGACTTAGACTATGACTTAGACTATGACTTAGACTATGACTTAGACTATGACTTAGACTATGACTTAGACTATGATTTAGACTACGATTAAGAGTATGATTTAGACTATGACTCAGACTACGACTACGACTTTGACTGTGACTTAGACTATGACTTAGACGATGACTTAGACTATGACTTAGACTATGACTTAGACTATGACTTAGACTATGACTTAGACTATGACTTAGACTATGACTTAGACTATGACTTAGACTATGACTTAGACGATGACTTAGACTATGACTTAGACCATGACTTAGACTATGACTTAGACTATGACTTAGACTATGACTTAGACTATGACTTAGACTATGACGTAGACTATGACTTAGACTATGACTTAGACTATGACTTAGACTATGACTTAGACTTAGACTTAGACTATGACTCAGACTATGACGTAGACTATAACTTAGACTATGACTTAGACTATGACTTAGACAATGACTTAGACTATGACTTAGACTATGACTTAGACTATGACTTAGACTATGACTTAGACTATGACTTAGACTATGACTTAGACTATGACTTAGACTATGACTAAGACTATGACTTAGACTATGACTTAGACTATTACTTAGACTATGACTTAGACTATGACTTAGTCTATGACTTAGTCTATGACTTAGCCTATGCCTGTTTTTGTCTTCTGTTATCAGAATCGTATCTGTTACCAGGCCTTACAATTTTCCATTCCCCCCTAGTTATCTGTTCATGCATGCATGTGTCTCAGTGTTTAGAAATGCATTTTAAATGCCATTGAAAGATTACAAAATGCAATATAATATTTGTAAACGTGATAAGAATCTTTCAAAATGAAAAGGTTTTAATATTTAAATCTTACCTACGTTTTCAATTTTGAATCTATTTGTGTCTTTCTTTTTTTAACTGAAAAAAATGTCGTAAATAATATAAATCATCCTAATATGTTTTTTGTTATAATTGTCTCGCTATTTAGTTCTTATCTCCTAAATTGCGATTTAATAACAAATTTATTAGATGTTTACTAATAAAAATTTCCTTTAAATTGTTATTTTTTTAAATCTTTAATAATCGCTAAAACGATTTATTTGAAACGCCGACTTTGTTTTGTCCCTTATGACTCTGCTTATAGAGGGATTTTTGAAATACCCCTTTCGTTTCTAAGAAATGCGCTTTAATAGTTTGAAGATTCTTATCTCTTAAATAAATTTCTTTCTTCTTTCGCTGCTTGGCACAAAAAGTATCAAGTACGGAAAATTGTTTAATGATTAGACAAATTGAGTGTAAAGTTTAGAAAAGATTACAATTTTGTGAAAAATTAATTGATTTCAGATTTTCCAATTTCGAAGGGCCACCAATGAAGTAGCATGATTAATTTAATGCCCTATATTTATTAATCTAAGCCTATGTTTGAACTATGACTCATATGCTAGGAAGTAGGTTTTTGACTGTTATTATTAATTAGACTTAGCTTGTGACTTTAAGTAAGGCTTTGTCTTAGACAATGCCCTTGACAATGAATATGACTTCACTGTGACATCAACTATGACTCTGATTATGGCTAAAACTCTGGCCGTGACTCTGACTACGACTTAGATTATGACTACGGTTATGGCTTAAACCATGACTTAGACTATAATTTCGACTATGACTTGGACTATGAATTACCTATGCCTTAGACTATGACTTAGACAATGACCTAGACTGCGACTTTGACAATGACTTAGGCTATGACTTCAACTATGTCTTAGACTATGACTTAGACTATGACTTAGACTATGACTTAGACTATGACTTAGACTATGACTTAGACTATGACTTAGACTGTGACTTAGACTATGATTTAGACTATGACTTGGACTATGACTTAGAGTATGACTTAGACTATGATTTAGACTATGACTTAGACTATGACTTAGACTATGACTTAGACTATGACTCAGACTATGACCTTGACTATGACTTAGGCTATGGCTTAGGCTATGACTTAGACTATGACTTAAACTATGACTTAGACTATGACTTAGACTATGACTTAGACTGTGACTTAGACTATGATTTAGACTATGACTTGGACTATGACTTAGACTATGACTTAGACTATGATTTAGACTATGACTTAGACTATGACTTAGACTATGACTATGACTTAGACTATGACTTAGACTATGACTTAGCCTATGACTTAGACTATGACTTAGACTATGACTTAGACTATGACTTGGACTATGACTTAGACTATGACTTAGACTATGACTTAGACTATGACTGAAACTATGATTTAGACTATGACTTAGACTATGACTTAGACTATGACTTAGAATATGACTTAGACTATGGCTTAGACTATGACTTAGAACATGATTTAGACTATGACTTAGACTATGATTTAGACTATGATTTAGACTATGACTTAGACTATGAATTAGACTATGACTTAGACTATGACTTTGACAATGACTTGGACAATGACTTAGATTATGACTTAGACTATGACTTAGACTATGGCTTGGACAATGACCTAGACTGCGACGTAGACAATGACTTAGGCTATGACTTAGACTATGACTTAGACTATGACTTAGACTATGACTTAGACTATGACTTAGACTATGACTTAGACTATGAATTAGACTATGACTTCGACTATGACTTAGACTATGACTTAGACTATGACTTAGACTATGACTTAGACTATGACTTAGACTATGACTTAGACTATGACTTAGAATATGACTTAGACTATGACTTAGACAATGGCCTAGACTGCGACTTAGACAATGACTTAGGCTATGACTTAGACTATGACTTAGACTATGACTTAGACTATGACTTTGACTATGACTTAGACTATGAATTAGACTATGACTTAGACTATGACTTAGACTATGACTTAGACAATGACCTAGACTGCGACTTAGACAATGACTTAGGCTATGACTTAGACTATGACTTAGACTATGACTTATACTATGACTTAGACTATGACTTTGACTATGACTTAGACTATGACTTTGACTATGACTTAGACTATGAATTAGACTATGACTTAGACTATGATTTAGACTATAACTTAGACAATGACTTAGACTATCACTTAAACTATGACTTATACTATGTCTTATACTATGACTTAGACTTCGACTTCGACGATGACTTAAACTGTGGCCTAGATACGACTAAGATTATGATTTACTCTGTGACTAATATTAGATTATATAGACTTTGACCTTAGACTATAACTTGAACTCGGAATTAGATTATGTCTAAGATTTTGAACATGAACCATTTTTTGTCACCGCCTGTAGCAGCTACACTCTACTTAAAAATCCTACAATATTAAGCTTTTATTACGCTCTTTGAAACAGATGCTCTCTAGTTAAGAATTTTTTATGTTTTTCAAATTCTTAGGTTCTCTCTCATGGCAGATGCGCAATTGCATTTGAAAGCAAGCGAAAATAAATGCATTGTAAAAAGCTTTTGCATAAAAGAGCTCACACATACATAAAGCTCTTTCTCTCTTGATATGTATGAGCTTACACAACATAACACGGAGTAGTAAAGTAACTGTAATAAAAGTTTTGTAACGGTAAATAATGTAACTGTTTATTTGCAATCAAAAAGCTTTTTTTGGTGTTTTTTGTGTGAGCGGGTGCAGAGAAGGGCTTTTGCTTTGCTCTTTAGTATTAGGGGATGCTGATTGCTCTAGCAGAGATTAATTCATAGATTGAGATGCTGTTTCTCGTATTTGTTTTCATATTTCTTCTTTTTTGTTGTTGTTTTTTTATTCTTTGTTTTTGCTTTTACAATCTTCTTGTTTAAACTGTCTGGTCATGACTTAGTCAGGGATGCTGAAATAAAGATTTCAGTCAACAGCAAACTTTAAATTGATACGGTTGTATTAAACGGATTGATTTTTGAGATTTGAGAGTGAAGAGTATGTGCGTTTAATTAAGAATTTATGTGATTTTTATGTAAACTGAAAATATTTGAGGAAATTTTTTAAATATAAGAAAAATTTTAAGTAAATTTGGATGGAAGAAACAAATATTTTGGAAAAATAAAAAAAAATTTGTTATATTTTGAAAAAAAAAAAAACTTTTAAAAGTTTTTGAAAATTGGAAAAAAATTCTAAATTATAAAATTTATTAAAGCAAAAGATTAAAGTGTTTGAAAAAGTGTGTGTTTAAATGTTGGATTTTCGCTCTCGGATTTAAAAAAAGCAAAAAATTATACGAAAAAGTGAAGAAAAAGTAATAAAACAGCTGATAAAAGGCAAAATATTTATTTAACACGAATTTAGTTTTAAACCTGGAAATACAAGATTTGTTTAAAAAAAAGTAATTCAAAATTTTTTTGTACACAACAAATCTCATAAATCAATATTGAAGTTGTTGGTTTTTTTTTATTAAATTTTTATATTTTTTACATTTTATACAAATTCCCTATTTCTTCCTTTTTTTTGTTTTCTATTTTACTCCTGTCGTCTACTTTTAATTTTGGTCCTTTTTGTTGGAGCTTACTAACTTTTTGTTGTTGTCGTGTTTTTTGGTAGTAAAAATCTTTTGCTCTTTACTCTTTTTTTCTGTTTGGTCTTAAGGTTTTTTTGTTGTTATTGTTGGTTTTTTAATTTTATAGTATTTGTGAGTGTGTCTATGTGTTTGCTGGCGTATCCTTTTTTGTTAAAAGTGAAAAGGCGCCTTTTTTAAAATCCTTAGCAAAGCTTTCTTTGTTTAACTTGTTTTTTTATTTTCATTTTGTTTAGAAATATCCTTTCAGCTGAGTTTTAAAAAAATTTGTAATAAATATTTATTTGGAAAATTCTTTGAGGATTTCTAAAAATATAACAGAAATCATGAAGTAGTCCTTAGAATATCATATGTCCTATGTGTTCTTGTAGCTAACCAAAATTTATTTAATCAAAATATTTGTTAGTCTAGCCCTTAGCCTTTTATATGCCCTATATCTTTACCTCAGGAGAGACAAACTTAGGTTTTATATCTATAAAAAGTTGTTATTATGTTTGACCTATAACTTCTAATCAAAAGGAGCTATTGCGACAAATTTTAATACAAAGATAGATAAACATGTGGTCTTTAAGAATCCTTGATTAAAATATTTCGAAAAATTTCACTTAAGACATTTTGCGGGCGAAATTAACAAAAATGTTCATATTACAAGTCTTGTTAATTTTTTTTTGTATTTTTTCATTTAAGTAATAACTTTTAAGCCAAAAGAGCTATGACCAAAAATTTTGGTATAAAAATAGATGAACATTGTCACTTATATCCCTGATCAAAGAAAATTTGTAAAAATATAACATAATGCGTTTTACGGCCTAGATGGCACGCAAATATTTTAGAAGTTCAAGTGCTTTAACTGTTTTCCTTGAAACCAAAAGAGTTATTGCGAAATAATTTGAAATGAAAATTTATAGACATTAGGACTTTTATATAAAAAAGAACTATTTTCAAAAATGACATAATCCATTTTCGGGGCAAGATGATACACAAATGTTTTGGGAGCTCAAAAGCTTGAAACTTTTTTTCTTTTTGTGTCATTACTTTAAAACCAAAAGAGTTATTGCGAAACAATTTGAAATTAATATAGATGAGCATTAGGACTTTTGTATAATAGATTTTAAAAATATTCAGAAAATTCAAGAGTTTAAACTATTTTCCCATTTGTGTCATAACTTTGAAACCAAAAGAGTTATTGGGAAACAATTTGGAATGGAAATAAATACCTATTAGGACTTTTATATAATGGATTAAAAACTATTTCCAAAAAACACATAAGCCATAAATATTTTGGGAGTTGAAGTACTTTAACATTTTTTATATTTGTGTCATAACTTTGAAACCCAAAGAGTTATTTACATTTAGTAAATGTATCCTCAATTAACGAAAATGTTAAAATTTAATATAAGCCATTTTGGGCGCACACAAATATTTTGGGAAAATAAGTGCAGTTACTATTTGTTTAATAACTTTGAAACTAAAAGAGTTATTGAGCAAATTTTTGGAATGAAAATATATAAACATTAGGACTTTGATCTAAAGGATTAACAAAATATCTGTAAGATTCACATTATCCATTTTAAAAGGTCAAAATTTAAAAAGTTCATTTCAAAAGTTATTTTTCCATTTAAGTAATAACTTTTAAACTGAAAGAGCTATGACAAAAAGTTTTTATGTTTAAGTTAATAAACATTAGCACTTATATCTTTAATTAAAAGAAAAATTTTAAAACTGAACATAAGCCCTTTTGCAGGCACACTAATATTTTGGGAGTTAAAGTGCAGTTACTATTTGTTTAATAACTTTGAAACCAAAAGTGTTTTTGAGCAAATTTTTGGAATGAACGTAGATAAACATTAGAAATTTGATCTAATGGATAAACAAAATATTTGTAAAATTCACATAAGCCATTTTGAAGAGTCATAAAGCACAGAAATTATATAAATCCTTTTAAAAAGACTTTTTTTCATCTGAGTAATAACTTTTAAACTGAAAGAACTGATAGAAAATAATCTGTTGTGAAAAAAGTATCATTAGTATTTTCTATTGTCACTAAAATTTTTATCCCCAAAATTTCACATAAGCCTTTTTAGAAGTAAATTGGCGTACTTACCTTTCACATCCTTATGTAATCACTTTTAAAAAAGGAGTTATATGGGAAATAATTTGGTATGATAATACATAGGCCCTGGATCTTTATATCCTCTATCAAAATTTTATATCCATATGTCACTTAAGCCATTTGGTCGTGCAACAGGCGACTTCAAATTTAACTGTAAAAATTGGTTTTCCTCTTATTTTTGAAAAATTTCCACTATTCACTATTTTTCCCTGAAAAATGCTCGTTAGGAAAATGAAATTATCTGTCACTTGCAGACAATAAATTTGGACAAACGTTAGTGGTATGAAATTATATGAAAATTAGGCATAATAACGTCAAACATTGAGTATTTTTGGAAAGGTATTGTTGTGTGTCTGTCTCAGGTTATTACAACAAAAATTTATCCTATTGTACTAACTTCCATTTTAAAACCAAAAGTTGTAAGCAATCGAATTTTAAAGAATGGAAAGGGAAGGTTTGTAAATAATTTTGTGAGCCTCTAATTTGGACAAAAATCCCCAAAAAGTTTATGTGTATAGCGTCATCTGGCGTCAAGTAGTTTTAAAACTTAATTTATTAATTCCTAGTTAAATGTTTTTGCAAAAAAAATGATTTTTATTTTTAAAAAACGGAAAAGTTTTTAAAATCGATACAAAAATGCTCTGATATGTCCAGATAAGAGACAGGGGGATTATTATGTAATTCGATTCCAAAGAAATACTGTTCGAATCGCAATGTGTTATACGGAAGGTTTTTATTTCGAATCGAATTACATAATAGTCCCCCATCCCTCAAAATTGTTGGGCCTCTTACTGGCACAAACATCTCTAAAAAGCGAATGTTTTAAACAGAAAAAAAGCGCCATCTGTTGTCGAGAGCTCAAAATTGTAAAATACTGCTTCGAAGTTAAATGTTTTTGAAAAATACTTGATTTTTATTCCTTTAAAGACAGAAAAGTTTTTCAAAATAGTTACAGAAATGCTCTGATAGGATTGAAGTTAATGGAATTAGAAAGAGACACGGCTCAGAACGTTGTCCAACTCTTACTGACACAGACATGTCTATACAGCTTCTTTAGTTAATGTTTTGAGTATAAATACAGCTCCATCTGATTTTAAATAGACATATACCTTAATTTAGTGCTTCGAAGTTAAATATTTTTGAAAATAATTGACTTTCATTCCTTAAAATAGAAGAGAAGTTTTTAGAAATCAATACAGAAATGTAGTGCCACGATTTAAGGTTAAGAAAATAGCCTTATTTTAACAAAATGTCAAATTCGGCCGGCTTACAAATAATTTATTTGACATAAAAAAATGAATTTTTTGTTAGGATTTTCTTAGGTTCTCAAACAAATTGTTTTGAAACAAAAGTTATATTAGTTTGAAGGCCCTGCTTTAAGCTTTTTAGTGCAATAAAAATTATTTGCATAAATTTGCAAATTAGGCGTAAAACTTGTAAAAAGTTACAGTACTCTAAGACAAAAAAACTCAAAATATTGAAATTTTTGTTAAACAATTTAAAAATATCTCTATAAATATTGTTATTGCCTATGGAAATAGTCAAGAAATGATACAGATATGCCAGATAGACTTCAGTGTTATCATATTATTGCTTGCTTATAATTCTTGTTTAGTTTGTAAACTATTATAATAATTTTCGGTAGAATTTCTAAAAACTTTGGGATAAGGAAAGATAAATTTATTTTATTTTAGAGAAAAACAATCGAAGATCAACTCGAACTTTTGTTAATAGTCGAAATTTTTTAAAAGCAAAATTTTTTATTAAATCTTAAATATTTATTTAATTTTTATATTCCCAAAAATAATTTCAAAATTATACTAAAAATTAAATTTGAACAAAATTTCACATTTTTTTTCAAAATAAAATTTGTTACTAAATCTAGAAACTCGGAAAAGAACTAAAAAGGTATTAATTTGAGTCTAAATCCGAAAGATTTTGAAAATTAATGTTTAGCATAGCTTTTGTAGCCCAGATCATTTTTTGCCCAAAAATATGCAATAGATTTTATATTCAAGTAATTTTCAAGCTTTAAAAACTAGATTTGGTCTTGCAGATAAGATAAAGTTGTCTTTTAAAGGAAAAAATAACCTATTTGTTTTTTAGCCTAACAAGATTTTGGAAAATAATGTATAGTATACTTTAAGGATTTTAAATAATGTATATTTTTCATTGTATTGGCTTTTTTAAGTTAACAATTTCAACTTTTATGCTTAAAAAATGCTTTTTGTTAAATAAAATGATTGGATATATTGTTTAAAGTATGGTCCATCGTTAGCCGCTACTTTTTCCCATATTTCTGGTAGCATATGGACTCCGCACCAAAATTCTTCTTCTTCTGTTACCCTGACTTCCAGTGGACCAAAGGGCCTCAAAATTGGTTTCATTCATCAGGATATTCTCGCATAGATAAGGCACCTCCAAAATCCTTGTGCCAGCTGCCGTAGAAGGGGGATTTCTCGCTTGATTACCCCTTATAGTAGTTGCGCCAAAATAGCTGCTACGGTTTTTGTTAAAGAATTAATAAAGTAAATTTCTTATACCATGTTCTATGTACCGTGAAGTGTATTCCAGTAAGGGCGTTGTGCATCGAGGGAAACAAATGATCGTAGTCAGATGAGGCAAGGTTTGGGCTATAAGGCGAGCTAGTCAAAATTTCTTATCCCCTGTTTCCCTTATAGTTTTTGATCGATTTTCCAACATCGCTGTCAAGATGATAGAGATTATTCCCTCCTGCCGATCGAATATTCTGGTCGTTCTTTTTTCAAACCAATCAATTATTTTCGGTACACGGTTCAAAAACAAACCATTACCTTGACGTCATTGATATAAGGCTTTGGTGTGGAATTGTTTGGTTGGCAGGGCTTTTTATGTGACCTTTTTATGCTTAGAACTATCGTAATGTTTCCATTTTACACCACAAATTACAATACGTTGGAAAAAATACTTATTTTTGTAGCGTTTAAGCATCATAACAAAATATGAAGCATACTTCTCGGCTTCAAATGTTTGTTTAAACTGTGACGTCTATCAAATACTAAATTATAATATCATAAAAGGGTAAAACCCTTTAAAATACCAACTTTGTTAGTATTGACACAAACCATGTCGAAGGCTATAAATAAAAAACTACGACATATCGATAAAATAAAGGCCTAACTCGATTTTTTGTTACTTTACAGGAAAAGGAAAAAAGTTAATAAAAATCGAAAAATTTTAGATACAACAAAAAATCTATTTAAATTTTTAATAAAAAAAGCAACACATTTTATTTATCATTTAAAAAATTTGTTTGTTGTATCTAAAATTTTCTCCTGTAAAGTGACAAGAATTCGAGTTAGGCCTTTTTTATATTAAGACATCGATATGTGTAAGTTATGCCCTATGTATTGCCTAAATCGATTAACTTGTATAAATCAGCTAAAGTTCTATTTCAAAATTTATTGTTTTACTTAAGACAATAACTTAACTTGATTGTTTCCATGAAACTCTTTAAAGTATGCAACACAAATTTCTCTCGAAATTTCTTAGATTTTGATTAATATTAAATGCCACAATTTTAATTCTGAGGTTATCAAAAGCTTTTAATGCAACTGATTTCCATTAAATAGATTAATTTATGTGCATATTGAGATGTTTTTAGCCCAAAAGTATGCTTTAAATATTCTATTTTAATCAATTTTAAACCCTTTCAAATTAAATGTTGGCTTCTCGATTATTAAGTATAAATAACAAAGACTAAATACAAAATATAGTGTTATGAAAATAACAAGAAATTTGATTTTAAAAAAATATAACAAAATATGAAGCATACTTTTTGGCTGTTGAAATCATATTTACATCAAATAACTAGGGCTTCGAGGAAAATGAAAAAGGGAAATGGGAAAAATAAAATGAAAAACCTAACAACAAATGTTCATATATTAATAAATGTCCTATTTGTTATGTTATAAAAATAGCGAAAATTTATACTAGAAATCTCGCTTTTTCAAAAGCTTTTCTAATAATAACTACAACAACTGAGGGAGGGGGAAAAACTTATTACGGCGCAAAATAAAATTGTTGTTGACAAATAAAAATAAAGAAAAATTGTTATTTTTCGTATAAGAAAAAAATGTTGTAGATTTTGAGAATATTGAACCGTAAAAAGCAGCAGTAGAAGCACCAGACGATGATGATGGTTCAATAATATTGGCATGAACAATAAAAACAAAATAAAATTTCAGACTTATTGGAAAAGTATTAGATGCGAAAAAGAAACAACAAATACATAATTTAAAATAACACGACAATATTTGGCTGATGTCGAAGTGTGGGAATAATAAAATTCTAGGATTCTCCCCTCTGTATGTCTATCTATTTGTCTGTCGTTCTTTCTAAAAAGGAGACTGACTAGAATGTTTCTACGATTACTCGTAAAGAATCGGAGACTTAAATTTTTATAACGCAGTAAAAATTAAGTTTTGAGGATTTTTTTTTGAAGCCAGGACAGAAATTTTAAAGTAAATTGGAAACAAAGAGAATTATTTGAAAATAATTAAGTCGTTATTTTTTATAATAAAGCTATAACTCGCATTTATAGGCTAATACTTTAAAGCCTAAAAGTATACTATACATTTTGTATGTAAAACAGTTTTAAAATGAACACCAATGGTGAGATTTCTCAAGTCGTTTTAAGAAGAAATTAATATGATTTTTAAGAAAATCTGATTGTTTATTTGAAGGAGATTTGGTTAAAGATTTCGAATAAAATTTAATAATAATTTTAGGCTGTTCGATCTTATCATCAAATAATATCAAGAATCAATTTTTGTAGCAAAGTTTACTTAAGAAATTTTTGTAGCAAAAATTCACTAAAGAAATTTTTGTAGAAAAAATTTACTAAAGAAAATTTTTTTGTAGCAAAAATTTACTCAAGAAATTTTTGTAGCAAAAATTTACTAAAAAAATTTTTTTTAGCAAAAATTTACTAAAGAAATTTTTTTAGCAAAAATTTACTAAAGAATTTTTTTGTATCAAAAATTTACTAAAAAAAAAATTTTGTAGCAAAAATTTACTTAAGAAATTTTCTGTAGCAAAAATTTACTTAAGAAATTTTCGTAGCAAAAATTTACTAAAGAAATTTTTGTAACCAAAATTTGCTAAAGAAATTTTGGTAGCAAAAATTTACTACGGAAATTTTTTTAGCAAAAATTTACTACGGAAATTTTTTTAGCAAAAATTTACTACGGAAATTTTTTTAGCAAAAATTTACTAAAGACATTTTTGTAGCAAAAATTTACTACAGAAATTTTTGTAGCAAAAATCTTCAAAAGAAATTTCTTTAGTAAATTTTTTGTACTAAAAATTTCTTAAGTAAATTTTTTGTACTAAAAATTTCTTAAGTAAATTTTTTGTACTAAAAATGTCTTAAGTAAATTTTTTGTACTAAAAATGTCTTCAGTAAATTTTTTGTACTTAAAATTTCGTTAGTTAATTTTTTGTATTAAAAATTTATTTTGTTAATTGTTTTTACTAAAAATTTCTTTAGAAACTTTTTGTACTAAACATTTCTTCAGAAAATGTTTTAAAATTCCTTTAGTAAATTTTTTGTACTAAAAATTTCTTTAGTTAATTTTTTGTACCAAAAATTTGTTTAGTAAATTTTTTTGTACTTAAAATTTCTTTACTAATTTTTTTGTACTAAAAATTTCTTTAGTAAATTTTTTTACTAAAAATTTCTTTGGTTAATTTTTCGTAAAAAAAATTTTTTTGTAAATTTTTTGTACTTAAAATTTATTTAGTAAATTTTTTGCAATAAAAATTTCTTAAGCTAATTTTTTGTGCTAAAATTTTCTTTAGTAAATTATTTGTACTAAAATTTTCTGATTAATTTTTTTGTTCTAAAAATTTCTTTAGTAAATTAATAGGACACCAAGTGTACTTAGTTTCATTGTATAATTGTAGCATATTTTTAGGCTGATGATTTTATTTAAAAGTGTTGCATACTTTTAGGCGCAGAAAAAATTAACTTTAATAAAATCTATTGCAAATAATTTAATATTAAGCGGTTTGTTTTTTTTCAAACAAAATAGGGCACTATTTTTTGTAGCATACTTTTAGGCTGATATTTTTTCTTGTTTTAAAAATTGATATGTTTAATTACTTAAATCGTTAATATTTCGTCAACTACCATTCGATATTATTTAATTTACTTAATTATCTTATCCTCCGTAATGTGTAATAATTTAATGAACCTTTCGCCCTTAAAATCTCTTTCTATCTGTGGCCTTGCCTCGACAGTGTAAATCTCTTTTTCCAATTATATTTATTTCAACAAATTAATACCATGTTTATTTATAATAAATAAGCCTATATACATACTACTATAGGCTTATTTATATAATCGTGGCGTTGAAACAAAAAAAGAAAAAAAAACAAGAAAAATTAATTAAAACCATTGACATTTAAATAAACAAACAACTTCAATATTATTAAAACAAAATTGTATTGAATGAAACAACAACAACAACATTTTTTAAACAATTTCAGGGCCATTTTCAATTTCAGCAAAAAGCATTTTAAGTTGTACATATAATTAAAGGATAAATAAAAAACTGAAGCCTACTTTCAGGCGCTATGAAAATAATAACAATTGTACTACGTTTGTATTGAAAAAATCAACACAGGCTGGATTTGTAAGGCAACAATTCATATTTTAACATAAAGCAAATAAATTATTCAATACAAATAAATAAATAAACTGAAAAGTGAAAAAAATCCCACAAATAAACAGATTTGCTGTAGTTAAAATAGCAATTAAAAAAAATTGTTATAAACAAAAACTAAGGACCAAAAAGTGTAAAAATAAAACGTATAAATGATTATTTGTAAATGAAACCACCTGTATGTTTGTATAACAACCGAGTTTATATGAATTGAAATCAAGTGCAAACAAAAAATCAACTACCAACCAAATAAACGAAACAAAATAAAAACTAAAGCATAGTTTATGGCTGAAAATAAAATTGAAAACTTTTTTGTGTGGGTGTATGCGCTCTAGAGTATTTGTACCTTTTTAAATGTTATTATTAAATAAATACTAAAATTATATTGTTGCTCCTAAAAGTGTGCTGCTGTTATTTTTGGTATTTGATTTAAGCCAACACTTATCAAAGGCTTAAATATCAAACAATATTAGACAAACCGCATGCAAACAATCAAAAAGGCAGACAGACAGATTCAAAAAAGTCTATCCCTTCGCTTAAATAGTTATTTATACGTTTCAGTTTATAAACCCACTCTTATTTGCCTTTTACTTAACTTTTGTGTAAATTCATTTACTTATAAATCCATGTTGGTTATAGTTTTGGGGCAAAAAAATATACTATAAAAAAATAAAAACCCCCAAAAAATCTATAAAAATCCTACTCCTACACCAGGATTTTTTCATCTTATCATTTCCTGCCCTATAAATAAAAAAACAAACATTTTACAAAAAAATCTTGGCAAAAAACCATAATAAAAATACGTTTTCATCATGGGATTAATACGTTATTTTCTCTACTGTATTTTGCTGATAAATGGTTTGTTGCATACATCCAGGCTTAAAACAATGATGTATGTTAATGCTGCACCGGGTGATATTGAAGGTATGTGTGTGTGTGTAATATCTTTGATTTTATTCACTTTTAAAAATATTAATTTTAAAAAATATAAAATTAAAACAATTGTCCAGAAGAAAAACTGATTTTCATAAATACAAGTACTTTTGTTTTAATCTGCTCTTTAATTTTAATGTTTTTTTTAATAACTCTTTAACTGTATTTAATAATCTTTTAAACAGCCATTATTTTTGAAAAAGCATTGTTTTATGAAACAATACAGAAAAGCTTAACTTTAGCTGGGAAGAAATATGGTTTTTGGAAAACATTTAAAAAGTGTTGCCTATTTTAAGGCGTATCTTATAAATTTTTAATTTAACTTTTGCATTCATTCATAAAAAGCTTATCATATAGATTTTCCTTTAAAACTTAATAAAAAGTCCAAATTGTAAAACGATTATTTGTTTGAATACAAATCATTGGCCGCATTCGATATCGACAGAAAACTCCGACTTTTAAGCGAATATTGTTAAGTATACTTTAGGGATGTTGAAAGTTACTTCGATGCAAAAAGTTTATTGAAATTTGATTATCCATTTTGATTCGTTCTTAAAAAACATATAGTTCAATTAAAACTCTTTTACTATTGTTCATTTTTTTTCAAATAATTTCAAAAAAATATAGTAAACTGTGCATCTTTTAAATAATTTTGATTATCCTTAAAGCATGCATGCCCCTGGTGTCCAGATTTGTTTATTAGTTGATATAGTCTCGTATTTTAAAGCAAAGTAAGAGTTTCAAACCGGTTTTACGAATAATCGCTTTATAGATAAGGATAGGTCATATTTGAGAGCAAAGTAAGAACCGGTCTTTTGTCATCCTTGACTCACAGTGGAGCATAGGGCCTCAAATAACCGGTCTACGAATAATCAATTACTAGGTTATTCTTGATCGTAATTCAAATTAAGATAAAGAGCTGTAATCGGTCTTACGAACAATCGGTTATTAGGTTATTAAGTCCATTGTGTTACCATGAAAGTTGGCAAAAAAACATATTCATCCAAATCCCTTTAGAAGGTTCCTAAGTCGGACAATATCTACCTAAACCAGGGGCCAAATCGTCGCATTCAATATCGATGAAAATTTTAGACTTTAAAGCTGATATTGTGTAACATACCTTAGGGATTTTCAAATAATTTATTTTAAAAAAAGTTTAATAAAATCTGATATCTAAGTATATCCGTTTGCTTGTCAAAACATTTAGTTTAAATGAAATTCTTTTACTATCAAGGAACTTTTGGCAAAAAGTAACAATGTTCACTGCCTTATATGTTATACATATATAATTTAGATTATCCTAAAAGTATGCTATACAAATGTTTCCAAAATATCTTACATTTCGGTCGATATCGAATGTGGCGATTTGTCCGCAGGTTAAATGATATATCTAAAGGCAAAGTAAGATTTTGGAACCTATCTTTTAATCCTCGGTTACAAGCTTTGGCTAGATCGTATATTTAAGAAAGAGGATAGATCAGATTTCACGAATAATCGGTTACTGTGTTACCAAGAAAACTATTATAGCAAAAAGCATATTCATTCAAATCTCTACAAAAAGCTCCAAAATTGGCCAATGTCTAAGTCATTCAGATCGTAATAATGTAAGAGCTCAGGTAGGGCGACTATAGAATGCTACTCCTCGTCACCACAGCTTCATCAAAAGTCTGTCGGCATAATCATCAGCCTAACCCCATGTCTTTCTGTCAGACGGAGTCATGATAGACACATAAAGATAAATATTAGATAGTGATTAGGTAGAACCATGTCAAACAGAATCCTGAGACGCAGACTCAGGCAAACAGAATCCTAAGACTCAGACCATCTTAATTATCATAGAATATATTTATAACTGGATCCCCCTAAAAGGCTCTTAAGCAAGCTTATGTCTTCTTCAGATAGATCGCCTTCTTTTTATTAATGGTCAGAGCAAGTGCAGATAGCAATCACTAAAAATGTTTCGTATCTAAACAGGTAGAAGCTTGCAAGATGCCTTAATGCTTCAACATCTGCTCTACAGTTTCTGTGGTATGTCCCTGTGCCATGTACCCTAATAAAATTAATATTAAAATGCTGAGTCATCTCATTTAAACTGTTCATATTAAACGGCTGAGCCTATTCATATTAAACGGCTGAGTTTTGAACTGAATAGATTGACTGAAATCACAAACTGTTGAGTCATCCTAAAGCGCCAAGTCATCTCAAACTTCTGAGTCATTTGAAAATGCTGAGTCATCTCGAACGGCTGAATCATCTTGAACTCAAAAGGTTGTCTTAGATAATAAACTATTTTGAGCTATCCCAAACTTCTGAAACATCTTAAACTGCTAAGTCATCTCAAAGTACGAGTCGTTTCAAACTTCTAAGCCATCACAAAAGGTTGAGTCATCTTGACTGAATACGTTTACTCAGATAACAAACTATTCAGTCGTCTTAAACTGCTGAAATTTCTAAGTAATTTCAAACCGCTGAGTCATCTCGAACTGCTGAGTAAACTTTTAACTGAGTCATCCTAAAGCGCCAGGTCATCTCAAACTTCTGAGTCATTTGAAAATGCTAAGTCATCTCGAACGGCTGAATCATCTTGAACTCAAAAGGTTGTCTTAGATAATAAACTATTTTGAGCTATCCCAAACTTCTGAAACATCTTAAACTGCTAAGTCATCTCAAAGTACGATTCGTTTCAAACTTCTAAGCCATCACAAAAGGTTGAGTCATCTTGACTGAATACGTTTACTCATATAACAAACTATTCAGTCATCTTAAACTGCTGAGTCATCTCAAACTTCTGGCTTATCTTAAAATGCTGAGTTATCTCAAATTTCTAAGTAATTTCAAACCGCTGAGTCATCTCGAACTGCTGAGTAATCTTTAACTCAAAGGGTTGACTCAGATCTCAAACTGATAAATCATCTTCAGATTAAGAGTTATCTTAATCTGCCAAATCATTTCGAACTTCTGAGTCATCTTAAACTGATTATTCATCTCAAAAATCTATGTCATCTCGAAGCGAAGAGATTCACTTAGACAACAAACTGTTGAGAAATCTCTAACTTATGAGTCATCTTGAAAACCTGAGTCATCTCATTAATAGATTACAGAATCGAAAGACTTAATGTCAGCTTATACTTACAGTTGTAATGTCATTAGATGTCAGCAATTTTGCTACTTCCTTAATGTTAAGTTATCTCAAACTTCTGATTCATTTTAAACTGCTGAGTCATCTCGAACGGCTGAGTCATCTTAAACTGAATTGGTTGACTATGATGAGAAACTGTTCAAACATCTTAAAGTCATCTCTTCTCGGTCATTTCAAACGGCTAAGTCAGCTCGAAGCATATAGAATAACAAAGTGTTGAGTAATCTCAAACTGATGAGTCATCTCATGAATATAAGTTTGAAGATATTATCCAGAGACTTTATGGCAGCTTTTTCTCACATTTACAAGTTAGTTGTGATCCAATGTGCTTCTACCTTAATGCTAAGTCATCTCAAACTGTAAAGCCATTTGAAACTGCTGAGTCATCCAGAACCGCTGAGTCATCTTAAACTAAAAAGTTTGGCTCATATAACAAATTGTTGAAACATCTTAAACTGTTAAGTCATCTCAAACTTCTGAGTCATCTTGAACTGCTGAGTCATCTCAAATGGCTGAGCCATCTCGAAGCGAATGGGATGACTTAGATTAGAAACTGTTAAGTAATCTCGAAATGATGAGTAATCCTAAGTCATCACGTTAATTGCGTGAATACAGAATCCGAGACTTTATGGTAGCTTACTCCCACAGCTGTAATGGTCAGTACACAGACTTCGTGCGATATTTATCTGAAGATTGTTAAGAAGACCCCGAAGGTGTACAAGAAAATATACAGGAGATCCTTATAGTTTTTCATCCTTATCTGACTTAAGTGTATTATCGTCAAATAGTGCTACTGCTAGGACAATGGTGCCTGGTATATCAGTCCTCCACCAGAGGGTTTTAATCCCTTTTTGATTTTTAATTGCTCTCAAACTCACGTATAGTTCATCTTAATTTTGATAGTTCATCTGAGCCTTGATGTTAAGCTTGAAACTCAGCTTCTTATCCAGTTATACTACAAGTTATTCGGCACAGTTTAAGATTTCAGTGCCTCAAGGAGATGAATACGAGTACTTACAGGTTTTTCTTAAAAGTATTATAAATACATGTTAAAAATTTTTACTAACTCATAAAAATCAATAGAATTTTTTAAGATTATGTTCAGTTTTAATAACTAAAAATTTTCCTTTTTTACACAAGTATTTTTAAACAATTTCTTATATTTTTAAATATTCTGCTATATTTCGATAAATAAAATAAATAAAACTTAACATATTATCTTAACAATCATTTAAGTGAAGCATACTTACGTTTGTTTCTTCAAATTATAATGATTCTAAAAAAATTGTCATTTATTTATTTCAATTAACAGCTCAAGTGTTAAAATCTTAAATAATTCCATAACTAATGAAAAAATCAATAACATTTTTTTAGATTTTCTACATTATTTAAGTCTAACATTTTTTCCTTAAAGTAGGCTTTAATTTCTGTGGACAAATATTTTTCTATTTATAGACCAATTGCTAAAACATATTTCGAAAAAACATCAATAAAATTATGAATAATTTTTTTTCTAGAATTTTGTTGTTTATTTGGCTCTTTTATTATAATTTGTTATTTTTCAAAATTTATAGCCTATTTTTGGGCACTCACATTTTTTGGTAAGCAATAAGTAATGTTTATTTTAGCATACTTTTATGGGTTCGGCTAGTATTTTGGTGTTGTTATGATGATCATTTTATTTATAATTTAATCCTCTTAGAATTTATGGTTATTTAAAAGAAAAAAAAGTAAAAGTGTTGATAGAAGGAATTAAATTGGGAAAAGGTTATGTGTAAAAATGGGTTAAAGGGAGATACTTGGCAACTATTTGCCAAATAATTCTGGCAAATTAGACCACTTTCGCTAAAAAGACTTATTAGAAAAAGTTTTTTTTTAAGTTTTTCCTTAAATCCCTAAATACAGTCAAAAACTAAAGCCTACTTTTAGGATTCATTAAATATTTATTCTTAAGTCTAATTTAAGGCGTTCATGGATTTTTTTTATGAAAAAAATCTATTTTTATTAGATGATTTGCTTTTCAATTAAAGAACATTTTTGTGATTGTAAATCCCCTTAAATCAAGCGTAAAATGAAAGTAAATAATTCCATTTATGTCTTAGACAGACGCGCCAAAAATGAAATCAAGCAAGACAAACTAATTAAAATCTAAAAGAAACTTCTTAAACGACCTTTAAAAATTAAAAACAATAGGAGCAAATAAAAAACCCTGATTGAAAGAAAAGTTCCTAGAATTAAGAAAAAAATCTTAAAAATTTCTTTTCTAACTAAAACAAGAAAAATAATTCGGAAAAAGGTCTACAAAATAAGAAAAAATAAATAAAAAAAAAAAGTATTTAACAAATAAAAATAAAAGATAAATTTATTAGAGCCAAAGAAAAAAAAACTAAAGACAAATGTTGACAATTCGAAAATTGCTAAACAAATGATAGAAATGAGCAACAATTTGCTTTGGAAACAAATACATGAATGAATCTGATATATCTTTCAAAAGGAACAAAATACACAAACGAAAAAACAAGACAAATTTATATCAAAGTAATATAAATCTTTGGGTTTCGTTTCTTTTCCGACATTACTTTTATGAAATTAAAAAACGGAAATTATGATGTTTGAAACGGAAATTGTGTGTTCAAAATGAAACTGAAAATCAAATAATGTTAGAAACGAATACAAATGAAAAATATTAGTAGATAATTAAAGCAAACAAGAGAAAAAAGAAGAAATTAAATAAGAAAAATAATTTTTGGAACTTAATTTTAAATCTCCTAAAAGTAGGCTTTTTATTTCAAAATTATTTAACAAGCAAAAGTATGCTATATTTTTTGTAAATAAGGCCCGAATCAACTATTTCATATTTTCATAGGAAATTTTTAAAAAATTTCCTATAAAAATTCCTTTTTTAAAAAATTTTTGTATTTTTAAAGGAAATTTTAAAAAAGTTTCATATTTTAAAGAAAATTTTTAAAAATTTCCTATTTTTATAGGAAATTTTTCAAAAAATTTCCTATTTTTTATAGGAAATTTTTCAAAAATTTCCTATTTTTTATAGGAAATTTTTCAAAAATTTCCTATTTTTATAGGAAATTTTTCAAAAATTTCCTATTTTTATAGGAAATTTTTCAAAAATTTCCTATTTTTACAGGAAATTTTTCAAAAATTTCCTATTTTTATAGGAAATTTTTCAAAAATTTCCTATTTTTATAGGAAATTTTTCAAAAATTTCCTATTTTTATAGGAAATTTTTCAAAAATTTCCTATTTTTATAGGAAATTTTTCAAAAATTTCCTATTTTTATAGGAAATTTTTCAAAAATTTCCTATTTTTATAGGAAATTTTTCAAAAATTTCCTATTTTTATAGGAAATTTTTCAAAAATTTCCTATTTTTACAGGAAATTTTTCAAAAATTTCCTATTTTTATAGGAAATTTTTCAAAAATTTCCTATTTTTATAGGAAATTTTTCAAAAATTTCCTATTTTTATAGGAAATTTTTCAAAAATTTCCTATTTTTATAGGAAATTTTTCAAAAATTTCCTATTTTTATAGGAAATTTTTCAAAAATTTCCTATTTTTATAGGAAATTTTTCAAAAATTTCCTATTTTTATAGGAAATTTTTCAAAAATTTCCTATTTTTATAGGAAATTTTTCAAAAATTTCCTATTTTTATAGGAAATTTTTCAAAAATTTCCTATTTTTATAGGAAATTTTTCAAAAATTTCCTATTTTTATAGGAAATTTTTCAAAAATTTCCTATTTTTATAGGAAATTTTTCAAAAATTTCCTATTTTTATAGGAAATTTTTCAAAAATTTCCTATTTTTATAGGAAATTTTTCAAAAATTTCCTATTTTTATAGGAAATTTTTCAAAAATTTCCTATTTTTAAAGAAAATTTTTCAAAATTTTTTTATTTTTATAGGAAATTTTTCAAAAATTTCCAATTTTTATAGGAAATTTTTCAAAAAATTACTATTTTTATAGGAAATTTTTCAAAAATTTCCATTTTTTATAGGAAATTTTTCAAAAATTTCCTATTTTTATAGGAAATTTTTCAGAAATTTCCTATTTGATAGGATATGTCCTATTTTCTAGGAAATTTTTCAAAATATTTTAGAATAATATTTATACCTTTACAAATTACTTAAAAATATCATTTAATAGTTCAATTAAAACTCTATAAAACCCAATTTCTTTCATAAAAATGTTTTCACAAATTTAATATTTTCCTTGAGTCCTTTTTTATCATTACTTTTTACAATCTAAAGAAAACATTTGTTTTCCTTTAATGAGAGCAGCTGTCACCATTCCCCTTTATTTCAGTTTTTTTGGTCAGAAACCAAAACATTTTTGGCCCAAAAATTTAAGATTTTTGTCCGCACCTTCAGTTAAGACCCAGAACACCCACTTTTATTAGGACTAAAGAAAAAAATCTAAACAAATACTTCGAAAATTTAAATATGACCCAAGAAATTGCTACCAAAGTGAGAGCAAAAAGGTAAATGTTTTTAGAAAGGAAACGTTCATGTTTACAAGGAAGTTTGGTCAGAAAGGGTCACAATTTTATACAAAAAAAATAAGAATTTTTCTTAGGAAAATACTTTCCATTTAGCAAAATTTAATCAAGCAGGATAAACAGACGATGGATGGTCAGAAAAACTTAAATACGTAATGAAAATGTTTTTAATATAATAAAATTGTTTTTAGTATTTGCATAATTCTGGCGTTCTTAAGTTACAAATTTAATAAATTACATAGAGTTAAGGCTAGAAGCTGGCGTTTTGGGAAAGAACTAATATTTTAAAAGGATTTTTTGGTGAAAAGCCACAATTTTGGTTTTGGAATTTTATTGTAATGTTTTAGGCTAAAAGCTTTTTTGCTGGTTAATATGTAAGAAAATTTTAAAATGTGGTCAATAATGAGAGTATTCCTTGAGGCTGAAAGTAATTTTTCTCAAAACCGCAAACAGGAATTTCTATGCCACAAACAAAAAATAATCGAGTAAGAAAAATATATTTGGGGTTTTTGTAACTAATCATATAGCATACTTTTAGTTGTTAAATATATTTAAAAATAACAAGCATAATTTTAGAGTGTTCCAAATAATTTTGAAACCTTTTTGAACTAAAATTGGAAAAACATTGTTTGTCTTCTTGTTAAACTGACAATTTTTTTTTTAAATTTCCTATAAAAATATGAAAATTTTGAAAAATTTCCTATAAAAGTAAGAAAACTGAAAAATTTTCTGTAAAAATAAGAACTTTTTTTAAAATTACCTGCAAAAATAAGAAATTTATAAAAAAATTCCTATCAAAATAACATTTTTAAAAAATCTCCTATAAAATTAAAAAAATTTTGCAAAATTTTCTATAAAAACCGGAAATTTTTGAAAATTTTCCTTCAAAACTAAGAAATTTTTGAAAAATTTCCTATAAACATAGAATTTTTTTTTTAATTTCCTATAAAAATAAGAAATTTTTGAAAATTTTTCTATAAAAATAAGAAATTTTGAAAAATTTCCTATAAAAATAAAAAAAAAATTTTAAAAATTTCTTATAAAAATAAGAAATCTTTTAAAATTTTTTTATAAAAATAAGATTTTTTTAAATTTCCTATAAAAATAAGAAATTTTTGACAAATTTCCTATAAAAATAAGAAATTTTTGAAAAATTTCCTATAAAAATTGGAAATTTTTGAAAAATTTCCTATAAAAATAGTAATTTTTTGAAAAATTTCCTATAAAAATAGGAAATTTTTGAAAAATTTCCTATGAAAATAATATATTTTTTTTTAATTTCCTGTAAAAATAAGAAACTAAAAAAAAATTCCTATTAAAATAACATTTTTAAAATATTTCCTATAAAAATAAAAAATTTTTGAAATCGGAAATTTTTGAAAAATTTCCCTCAAAAATAGGAAATTTTGGAAAAATTTCCTATAAAAATAGGATTTTTTTTAATTTCCTATAAAAATAGGACATTTTTGAAAATTTTTCTATAAAAATAAGAAATTTTGAAAAATTTCTTATAAAAAAAAGAAATTTTTAAAAAATTTCCTATAAAAATAAGAAATTTTTTAAAAAATTTCGTATAAAAATAAGAACTTTTTTAAAAATTTCCTGTAAGAATAAACAATTTTTTAAAAATTTCCTATAAGAATAAGAATTTTTTTTAAAATTTCCTATAAGAATAAGAAATTTTTGAAAAATTTCCTATAAAAATTAGAAATTTTTGAAAAATTTCCTATAAAAATAGGAAATTTTTGAAAAATTTCCTATAAAAATAGGAAATTTTTGGAAAATTTCCTATAAAATAGGAAATTTTTGAAAATTAAAATATTGTTGCATACTTTTAGGAAATCGAAATAATAATATTTTCAATGTTAAAACTTGTTTTGTATATTTCTAGGATGTATTATTAGTATTTTGTTTTAGCGCCTAGAATTATGTAGTTTTTTTAAATGTCAGAAAATCACCTCTTTTCTTGAGTATTTAATACCATTTTAATCTTATTTTAAATAGTACCTTTCTTTCCGCCTCCTCCACTCAAAAGCAAGCAAAAAAATATATCCTTGAACTCTTTTGTTTTAGCTTGACCTATCACCATTTCTTGCCTCTTAGTTTTGTTGCTGTTTTAGTATAAATGTTGTGGCATTTTCTCGTATAAGTGTCTTTTTGTTAACAATTTAAACATTTACAAACTAATTAAGATTCTTAAACATAGTGATGAGCACTTTTCTGTTTTTTGTATTCAAGAAATATTGTTTAAGTAGAAAATTACATTTAATTAGTAATTTTAAGAAAAGCCAGCCTTCATTCGCCCACACAAAGGACCTGTTGTGGGGACTTATTTGTTTAAATTAGTTTTATACAAATATTTTATGAATAAAGCTTTAATTAAACTATTAGGAGGGGTAAGAGTTTAGATTTAGTTTTCAAACTTAAATATGTAATTGTTTTGTAAAAAGTTAGCAAAGTTTCTCTATTGTCACTATTAAAATTTTGAAACATAATTTGTATAATTTCAACAATTATTTTATACATTTTGTGTGAAAAGTTGAACAAAATAAATACGTCCTTAGGTCCTTTCTTGGTTTTATGTACTTGCTAAAAAGTGTAGCATAAAATAGGGCTTTTGTTTTTAAAAGAAAAGTATAGCATACTTTGGTATTATTGTTGATAACAAAAAGTGGGGTATACTTTAGAGCAGTAATTTTAATATATATTCTTATAAAAAAAAGTTATTAAAAAATTAAAAAATACTAAATCCTTTAAGTTTTATAGACTTAAATGATTATTTCTAAAAATCTCTCATAACAAATTTCTAATATTTGCTTTTCTTTATTTAAAACATTCCAAATTTAGTTACATTTCATACCTCATATTCTAATATTGACTCCAAATATTTATTGATATATCCATTTTCATACATATTTAAAACAAATAGTTACCAATTGTCTAACCATTTAAGCTCACTTTAACATTTTGTCAATATTTATTCGTATGAATTGTGAAACCCAAACGCATATATCGAAAGTTAACATTCAAATATCTGCACATATTTACGGAAATTCACCACAAAATGTGTTTGGCAACATAAAAGCTAATTACCCGTAAATTTTCTTTTACCACCACCATCCCACACACATACACACACAAAAAAAAAAACATACAAAAATAAACCAATACAATGTTATGAAATATGTATCTTTATGTTATGTGTGCATTCGTAGAAGTATACAAAAATTTGTTATGGTGGAAAATTCACTCAGATACACAGCCATAAAACCAGACAGACAGAAGAACTCAGGTTATAAATGCAGATAAATAAATTTATAGCGTTATGTATTTTTGTAAGAATTACTGAGGAAGGAATTTTATGTATCATCTTTTCATCCTCGGATGACAAATAATATGAACTGTTATATTGCTTTATTTTTGGAAATTTTCCCTAGGAAGACGGATGCATGTATTCGCCTGAAATCGTGGTTTAAGGATTTGTGCAAACCTGCAGAAGTGTTAAGGATTTTATACAGATTGTCAGGATAATGTAATTGAGATAGTAAAGAAAATAAATTTTTACTGATTCAATTGAAAACCATAAGTAAAACTTCCTCCATAAATATTAAATTATGTAGATCTCTCTTATTTTTATCGGATACTTTCTTAAAAATGTTCTAATTTAATAGGAAATTTTTTAAAAATTTCTCATTTCTATCAGAAATTTTTCAAAAATTTCCTATTTTTATAGGAAATTTTTCAAAAATTTCCTATTTTGATAGGAAATTTTTCAAACATTTCCTATTTTTATAGGAAATTTTTCAAACATTTCCTATTTTTATAGGAAATTTTTCAAACATTTCCTATTTTTATAGGAAATTTTTCAAACATTTCCTATTTTTATAGGAAATTTTTCAAACATTTCCTATTTTTATAAGAAATTTTTCAAAAATTTCCTATTTTTATAGGAAATTTTTCAAAAATTTCCTATTTTTATAGGAAATTTTTCAAAAATTTCCGATTTTTATAGGAAATTTTTCAAAAATTTCCTATTTTTATAGGAAATTTTTCAAAAATTTCCTATTTTTATAGGAAATTTTTCAAAAATTTCCTATTTTTATAGGAAATTTTTCAAAAATTTCCTATTTTTATAGGAAATTTTTCAAAAATTTCCTATTTTTATAGGAAATTTTTCAAAAATTTCCTATTTTTATAGGAAATTTTTCAAATATTTCCTATTTTTATAGGAAATTTTTCAAAAATTTCCTATTTTTATAGGAAATTTTTCAAAAATTTCCTATTTTTATAGGAAATTTTTCAAAAATTTCCTATTTTTATAGGAAATTTTTCAAAAATTTCCTATTTTTATAGGAAATTTTTCAAAAATTTCCTATTTTTATAGGAAATTTTTCAAAAATTTCCTATTTTGATAGGAAATTTTTCAAAAATTTCCTATTTTTATAGGAAATTTTTCAAAAATTTCCTATTTTTATAGGAAATTTTTCAAAAATTTCCTATTTTTATAGGAAATTTTTCAAAAATTTCCTATTTTTATAGGAAATTTTTCAAATATTTCCTATTTTTATAGGAAATTTTTCAAAAATTTCCTATTTTTATAGGAAATTTTTCAAAAATTTCCTATTTTTATAGGAAATTTTTCAAAAATTTCCTATTTTTATAGGAAATTTTTCAAAAATTTCCTATTTTTATAGGAAATTTTTCAAAAATTTCCTATTTTTATAGGAAATTTTTCAAAAATTTCCTATTTTTATAGGAAATTTTTCAAAAATTTCAAAAATTTCCTATTTTGATAGGAAATTTTTCAAAAATTTCCTATTTTTATAGGAAATTTTTCAAAAATTTCCTATTTTTATAGGAAATTTTTCAAAAATTTCCTATTTTTAAAGGAAATTTTTCAAAAATTTCCTATTTTTATAGGAAATTTTTCAAAAATTTCATATTTTTATAGGAAATTTTTCAAAAATTTCCTATTTTTATAGGAAATTTTTCAAAAATTTCCTATTTAGGAGATTTTTCAAAAATTTCCTGTTTTTATAGGAAAATTTTTCAAAAATTTCCTATTTTTATAGGAAATTTTTCAAAAATTTCCTATTTTTATAGGAAATTTTTCAAAAATTTCCTATTTTTATAGGAAATTTTTCAAAAATTTCCTATTTTTATAGGAAGTTTTTCAAAAATTTCCTATTTTTATAGGAAGTTTTTCAAAAATTTCCTATTTTTATAGGAAATTTTTCAAAAATTTCCTATTTTTATAGGAAGTTTTTCAAAAATTTCCTATTTTTATAGGAAATTTTTCAAAAATTTCCTATTTTTATAGGAAATTTTTCAAAAATTTCCTATTTTTATAGGAAATTTTTCAAAAATTTCCCATTTTAAATTTTTTTTTATTTATATAGAAAATTAAAAAAAATGTCTTATATTTACAATTTTTTTTTAATTTCCTATTTTTATACGAAATTCATTTATTTTATTTCTCAAGAAAATTTTCCGAAAGTTTCTTATTTTAATAGAAAATTTTTCACAAATTTCTTATTGTTATAGCAAATTTTTCATAATTTTCTTATTGTTATAGCAAATATTTAAAAAATTTTCAAAAATGTTTAATTTTTATAGACAATTTTTCAAAAAATTCTTGTTTTATTATAGAAATTTTTCAAAAATTTCTGATTGTTTTGGAAATTGTTCAAGGTTCTCTTTTTACTGGAGATTTTTTAAAATTTGTATGTTTTTTCAAAAAAATGTTCAGGTTTTTAAGAAATTTTATAAAAATTTCTTTGGTTTTGACTATGACTTCAACTTTAACTATGACTTTGACTTCGTTTAGGCCTTCAGCTTCTGCTAAGTTTTTAGTTATGTCATTGATTATGCCTTAAACTGTAACTTGTTCTGTGATTTCCTGAATGACGTCATTCGATTTACAAATTAATGTATGATTGCATCCATTATCTTGCAACAATTTGTAATTATGTTTCTTCTTCAGTGGCAGTTGTAGTGATAATACAAATGATAATGATGCAAATGATAATGTTGCAAACATTATGTACAAATGTATGTTAAAGTATTTACAATGTAATGTAATGTAAAAGCTTAATAATTTGTTGTAATGTACAAGGAAATTCTCTACCATAGATGAATGAATGAATGAACGAAGGAACGAACATTTTACAAGTGTATAATGTTAATTCGTACAAATTGCAATTTCCAATTAAATATCCTTTTGCCTTACACTAGATTTTGCACTAGAACTACTAATATCCTGCATTTGTATGAAGGCGGTTAAAATTACAACGGAACTCACACATGAATACCTGTTCAGAGTTAAAATGTCATGAGTGCCGAAGGATAGATGAAGAGAGCAGGACAACGTTTTCAGGGAAATGTAGTGTTGGGGAAAAAATGAAAACTAAATTTTCATTTTGAAATTGCATTAACTGAAGCCATGCAGAAAAATAAAAATAACCTTGCACTAAAATGTCATGAAACTCATACATACAGACGTACATTAATCCATACATATGTATCTACTACTAACATATAAATATTCTAAGGTATACCAACTATTTCCCATAAGCAATTCAGTATTCGCCTAGATTTAGACTACACATTTATTTTTAAACACCCCCTTGGATGTATGCTATAGAGACAAACTTTCTCTAACACATACAAACACTTCTTGCTTAACATACATACACAGCAGAGACATTTTAGAAAAAAAAACTTGTTTCATGTTGTTTTTGTTGCAGCTGCTGCCTGCCACACTCACACATATGAAAAAATTATTTCAAACCCAAAGAGTTTTATTGGCATTTCAATAAAGTTAATGAAAATTTATATTTGAAAGTTATTTTTTATTTTATTTTTAGCTTCTGCTAAATGCAATTTTCAAATATTTAGAGAGTAAAAGCGAAAGGAAGGCAGAGAAAAGTGTTAAAGTGCAGGAAAATCAATAGATACAAAAACTAATGCCTTTGGTTTAAGTTTATTTTTGCAAAAGGTGTGAATAATTTACAAATAATTTATGCCAAATGATAGTGATAATTAATTCCCGTAGCTGTTTATTTTATGAGTTTTGTTTATTTTTTTAGTTCACTAAAAAACTTTTACTAAAGCGAAAATAAATGTTTTAAAATTATTATAAATATTGATTTAATAAAAATTATGTTAATACTTAAACTCATTACCAAAGTCATATTAACAAGAAATTTAAAAAAAAATTTCTAAAAACAAACAAAATTTTTAAAAATTTCCTATAAAAATAAGAAATTTAAAAAAAATTTCCTATAAAACTAAGAAATTAAAAAAAAAATCCTATTAAAATAAGGAAATTTTTGAAAAAAATCCCATAAAAATAAGAAATTTTTGAAAAATTTCCTATAAAAATTTGAAATTTTTGAAAAATTTCTTAAAAAGTAAGAAATTTTTGAAAAATTTCCTATCAAAAAAAGAAATTTTTGAAAAATTTCCTATAAAAATAAGAAATTTTTGAAAAATTTTCTATACAAATAAGAAATTTTTGAAAAATTTCTTATAAAAGTAAGAAATTTTTGGAAATTTTTGTATAAAAATACGAAATTTTTGAAAAAAATTCGTAGAAAAATAAGAAATTTTTGAATCATTTCTAAAAAATAAGACATTTTTTAAAAATTTCTATAAAATAAGAAATTTTTCAAAAATTTTTTATAAAAACACTCTTTTTTTTGAAAAATTTTTGAAAAATTTCCTATAAAAATAGGAAATTTTTGAAAAATTTCCTATAAAAATAAGAAATTTTTGAAAAATTTCTTATAAAAATAAGAAATTTTTTGAAAAATTTCTTATAAAAATAAGAAATTTTTGAAAAATTTCTTATAAAAATAAGAAATTTTTGAAAAATTTCTTATAAAAATAAGAAATTTTTGAAAAATTTCCTGTAAAATTGAGAAGTTTTTGAAAAGTTTCCTATAAAATTAAGAAATTTTGAAAATTTTCCTGCAAATGTAAGAAATTTTTTAAAAATTTTCTTAAAATTAAGAAATTTTAGAAAAATTTCCTATAAAAATAAGAAATTTTTGAAAAATTTCTTATAAAAATAAGAAATTTTCGAAAAATTTCCGGTAAAATTGAGAAGTTTTTGAAAAATTTAGAAAAATAAGAAATTTTTGAATCATTTCTAAAAAATAAGACATTTTTTAAAAATTTCTATAAAATAAGAAATTTTTCAAAATTTTTTTATAAAAACACTCTTTTTTTTTGAAAAATTTTTGAAAAATTTCCTATAAAAATAGGAAATTTTTGAAAAATTTCCTATAAAAATAAGAAATTTTTGAAAAATTTCTTATAAAAATAAGAAATTTTTGAAAAATTTCTTATAAAAATAAGAAATTTTTGAAAAATTTCTTATAAAAATAAGAAATTTTTGAAAAATTTCTTATAAAAATAAGAAATTTTTGAAAAATTTCCTGTAAAATTGAGAAGTTTTTGAAAAGTTTCCTATAAAATTAAGAAATTTTTGAAAATTTTCCTGCAAATGTAAGAAATTTTTTAAAAATTTTCTTAAAATTAAGAAATTTTAGAAAAATTTCCTATAAAAATAAGAAATTTTTGAAAAATTTCTTATAAAAATAAGAAATTTTCGAAAAATTTCCGGTAAAATTGAGAAGTTTTTGAAAAATTTCCTATAAAATTAAGAAATTTTTGAAAATTTTCCTGCAAATGTAAGAAATTTTTTAAAAATTTTCTTAAAATTAAGAAATTTTAGAAAAATTTCCTATAAAAATAGGACATTTTTAAAAAATTTCCTATAAAAATAAGAAAGTTTTGAAAAATTTCCTATAAAAATAAAAAAAAATTCATATAAAAATAAGAAATTTTTGAAAAATTTAATATAAAAATAAGAAATTTTTGAAAAATTTCCTATAAAAATATGAAATTTTTGAAAAATTTCCTATAAAAATAAGAAATTTTTGAAAAATGTCCTATAAAAATGTCCTATAAAAAATAAAATTTTGGAAAAATTTCCTATAAAAATAAGAAATTTTTGAAAAATTTCCTATAAAAATAAGAAATTTTTGAAAAATTCCTATAAAAATAAGAATTTTTTGAAAAATTTCCTACAAAATAAGAAATTTTGAAAATTTCTTATAAAAATAAGAAAGTTTTGAAAAATTTCCTATAAAAATAAGAAATTTTTGAAAAATTTCCTGTAA